>JAMKCH010033849.1:0-16141 GCA_023653785.1 Ophioderma brevispina | reverse complement strand
ATACCAGGGCAAACCTGCATCATACCAGTCATCCACAAGCGCTAGGGGACCAGTGTGGAGACAAGTCCCATTTCACATGTGTGTTCTATGATTTTCGAAACCACAGTTGTAAACCTGGGGCACAATGTACATTCACGCTTAGATGCTGCAATTGTGATGATTAGTCATTGCTCACCAAACTTTAAAAGGAGCCATCCCAAATAATACCACTGATGTCTTTGGCGTGTTGTATGTACTCATCACCTTTCATTTTTCCCATTGCCTTTTTAACTCAATATTCTGATAAGGTCCGGCTCAATTCTTTCGCGAGGGTTTTTTTTAGAGGATTTCGGTTGGTCGAATAAATTGGATTGGACCTCTTACGAAATTACATGGGAGGAATTGTATTTTATAATATAAATATCAAGGAATATCTACCTCTTACGAAATTACAAGGGAGAGGAATTATTTATAATATTAATATCTAAGGACTTTACATACCATTCTTACGTAAATTGCAGGGAGAGGGATGGTATTATAATATTAATATCAATGATTTACATACTTTACGTAATTTCAGGCGGAGGAATTGTATTATTATCTTATTCAAGGAATTAGAAGTTACATACCTCCTTACTAAATTACGGGAGAGTGATTGTCTTATATAATATTGATATCACTGAATTTACAAACCTTACGTAAATTACAAGGTGAAGAATTGTAATACAAGGACTTTACTTCTTGGCATAATGCGTTTTTTTTTACTAATATCGGTATCAATTGCATGTATAGTAAGGAACGGTTTGGAATAAAATAGAAGAGTTTTTGGGTAGGATCGCAGGCCCCTTGCAGAAGCCTCCCTTGTATAACGTCATTATTTCACCTGTAGACCTGGTATCAAATGCACAGCCAGGGAAATGTAGAATGATTCATTATTTTCATACCAGATGGGATCGTTAAATGAAGGTATTGGTTTTGAGTGTTGTGCAGTTTAAATACACACATTTTTGACATGGGCTTTCTAACGCGGTGTGAGATTGGGAAGGGGGCTTTTCATGGCTAATGAGCCTAATAGAATCCGCCTTTAGGTTTTTGCCTGTTCATCCCATGATTTTGGCCTTTTTGGTTAAAGGTGGGGTCTAACTATTATGTTTGATGACGCACTTCCATGGGCGCATCCCTGCCTCTCCAGCTCATTTTCGAAAAATATTCCGTTATAGAAGGACTGCAAGATCTGCGGAAATACGGACACTTTTTTTTTTTCATGCTGTGGCTTTCCTAATTAATAGGTAGTAGTGATGTGCTCGTGTTATCTCTTGTCAACAGATGGTGAGAACCTTTCAAGTCGTTTTTTGGTGACAAGTTCGGTGTTTCCTTGGCTTGGGACAAAGCATAGGTCCTACAACAGTATTGTTTACTCAGGCCTTAAAATTGATTCGGTTTTGCGGCCAGGTTTTTAGTTCCGTCTGTGAATTGCAGGCAATAATTACAAAGTTGCAAAGTGCTTTGGAAGGAACAAAAACTGACACTTAAAAGGGCTACCATCTTTTGATTGGGTCGCTCTCTTCATATGTAGATCTGTATCTCCAGGGAGAACCTTTCATTCGCCTTTAAAAATAGACCTCATTAATGGTACCAACGACATGGCACAAAATTCGCGTAACAGTTGGTGCAAAAATGATTTCACCATTTGAGGCCTTGTGCGTTTTATTGTCCTTCAATGTTTGAAACAATGTGTCTTCAAAATCTAGGCACATTTCCGTGTTCCCCCCATAATAAACATTGCCTTGATGCATTATTACTCTTCCCGATGCCGCGTTTCGGGAAGTTGGCTCAAGCAGCAGTCAAAGAGGGGAGCAGGGTCCCAGTGTTTTTATGGAAACTTTATGTGCAAGGGTTCATCTTTTCTCGCTTCATCTTTTCTAACAATACAAGAATTCCTACATAGGGTGTGGATAGTTTAATTGTATTTAGGGGTTTTGGGTTGGATAACAAGTGGCCAGCTACTATATTGATTTTGTAAAGGTTATGTAGTAAGGTTTTGTAAGGTCTTTGTTAGTTATCAATTTGCACTTACGTTTGCAGCAATTTGCACTTACATTTCAGCAATTTCACTTACTTTCAGCAATTTCATTATACACAAGGTAAATAATTTGGAGATCCCACCATGTTTCATTGTGTCCTAAATGAAGGAAGGCTGTGAACGTTTAGAGCCACATTATGATTCAAGGTGCCCAATCACTTTTCCTGTTCCCCCTTTGGCTGTGGCGGCTGATTATATTTTACCATCAGTTTTGATGTTCAGTTTACGTGGTGGCTCTTTATAAGCAGCCTTTCTTCGGGCCTTTTTTGGCTTTCCTCAGAGTAGGTGAATTTACATGCCCTATAAAGAAGTGGGTATACTCAGGCTCCTGTGTATGTGACTCATATTGTCCAAGAGGGGTTGATGTGAAATTGAGGGTCCTACTGTACGTTCAAAAACCGATCAAGGAGGTAGGGCCTCTCTATTAACAATTGCTGGGCATGTATACAGAATTTTTGGTCCCGGTGCGATTTGCAGTATCATTTGTGGGTATTAGGCCTCCTTGGCTAGGTTTGCTCTTCAAGCCATATGGTGGTGAGCCCTAACTGCGCACACTCACTCAAAAAGTAAGGATGAACTTAAGGTCATGGGTTTACCAACACCCTCTGGGGCCTTCTCTGTTAACAACCGTTTACAATAGGGGGCAGCAGCAACATCTGCTTCTGTGGCAGTTTTGTCTGAATGACTTATGAAAGAGTATGGTAGATGAAATCTCTGCCTCACCTAGGGGCCCAATCAATATGATTTCATCTCTTAACTTGTACGACAATATTAGGGGCTGCACACGATTTCTTTCTCAATTTGGTAATTTACTGTTGAGTTTCACGTCAGTCTTTGATTTACAAGCTTTGTATTCTAGACCGTATTTAGGTATTTGGGCCATTTGTTTACATTTTAATACCCACCCGTTTTTCTTATTGTTTTTACAGTGAAGCAACCTAACGTTGGTAATGGGTGATTCATATCAGGTAGCATGATAGAACAAAACCCAACTATGGTTGGTGTGGAGGTGGATCTGTCGTTTGGGAAGGTGCAAGACTGACCGGGCTGGGAAACTACTGCGTCGGTTATCTGGCTAAACATGAGTAGCCTCATACTATATGGCATGGGTCAAATGATATTTTGCATACAGATTTGGGGGGAATGTAGAGAAACAATATAGCTTTAGGGAGATCTTGCCAGAGTCTAAAAATAATAATATGGTCTGACATTTTCAAAGATGATTATAGGGTAAGTCCAGGAAATGGGCTAGCGGCAGGTGCACTTTGCTTTGAACATCAACAATTTGCCCGTGATTTTTTTTGGGGGATATGGAATTTTTGCCATGTATGAAGCATTCTCATTTGATCAATGCTAGTCTAGGCCATTGAAGGTTCATTGAAAATGATGGCATTCACCTGAATTCATATGGCAAGCAATTTTGGTGGCCAACTTGTCGGATGCTTTAGCGTTTAAATAGTCATCCAGGCTCCTTTCATTATTCCCTCCATGTGAGTGCTAGTGACTAAAGTATTTTTCTTTTGTTTATTCTAACGGTTCTTGCCTTCACATTTGTTTTGGGTAACATCTTTTTGAGGTACGATTTTAGTTAAGTCAATTTTTGGGTTTTCATTGGGCTGGTTTTTCGACTGGCAAGTGGAACACAAGAATTGTCTTTAAAAAAAGATAAGCATCGCTGAGCTTTAGTGCTTTGAAGGGGGTAGGACATGCCAAACCTAACATCAACAGCGAAATTCAAATCCTAAGGGAAAGTGTATAGCATCTTTGTATATTTAATTGTACTCCTGGTTAAGATAACATATGTCATATAGCCTGAATTTGATAATTAAACGTCTTTCACTTGTATGCAAGTCTTTCAAAACACTTGGAAAGCAATTCCAGCATCCATTATTATTTTTATTTGCCAGTATGTGGCATTTGCCTTTGGATAACGATTTGAAGACATTTGTTACTGACATTTATATATGCATTATTTTTGTGATTATATTCAAGAAATGCGTACTTGTTCTTCAAGACAAGAAAACAGAACAAATTTTGAAATATGTTTTGTTAATATGTACGACGTATAAAAATGTTCAAAGTTTGAGATCTTTATAGAGAGCTGAATGGACAGCTAAATACAAGTAGAGCTGGCATTTTCATCTGCAACTGGCAATAATAATATTATTTTGCACACATAGGCCTGGAATTGGCATTTTGCATATATGTCATGATTATTTACATGTACTTTTATAATTAAAATCAACACTCCTAAGCTATCTCTTCAGAATATTTTGGAAATGATTTTTTCACATTGTTTGTCTGTTTAACACTGATATCACAACTGGGGTCATTTTTTGTAATCAGATTAGTATAGCCAACTAAGAAAGTGAAATGCTACATCCCTTTGTGTTGGAACACTGAGACTCTCCTGTCGCAGTAACAATTTGCATTAATTATGTGTATAATGTTTATAATGCAATAAGTGCAAACGTTTATTCACAACAAGAAGCTTGGTAGAGGAATTTATTGTTATTAAAATAAATTGAGATATTTGCATTGCCATGATTAATGCATGCTTGTGATGTATAGACAGTCCATGAATGAATTGCAATCACTATTGTAAAACATCCCCAAAATTAATCAGTGTAATAAGTTAGTTCACAGACGTATCACCTACATAACTGTACTTAGGCCAAGACGTGCATTTCTGTTTGTAAATGTTTTAAACTGAATTTGGTTTACACCAGTACAATGTGGGTACCTATGAGAATACAGTTATCAAATCTTTTGCTATCCAACTTTCTAGTGGCTTTACAGTTGTCAGTTGATTAATTAACGATGCAATAATTGCTTTATGTCAAAAATTATCTTACATTTTCCAGAAATTTAAAAAAACAAAATGTTATTATTGTAGTCCAGAGTATGTAAACAGTTCATATTGCACGCATTTTTGAGGTAAAAATGTATTACAAACGTGTGTCAGTTGTTTGGTATTTGATTCAAGTCCGATTTATAGGCCTATACATTGTGCGCATTTTATTTACATTTGTAGAAATGTTTGTGTTACAATCAGAATTGTATTCAGAACTAATAAGTACAGTGTTAATTATATAATACGTGGTGGGTGGCCCCCAGTCATGTAGAAACCAAGTATGTCATTAAAGCAGAAAATTCGAATGGAACAAAAAAAGCTCCTGTTGTCCCATTGGAGGATGGCTGTCAGAACTATTTACGATCAGAGAACGACAACAAATAGTTGTCGCAACCGTGGTATATTACTGTTATAAGTGTTGCACCCTTGTAAGCAACAGGTGTGGAGAAATTTGTCTACTAAATAAGATGCATTCGCGCAAGGTAGTAGCTGAACATGTTGTTACATAATTTACGTTTTGCTTTTATAATCCAATCACACCATAAATGAGATCTGTGTAATACTCTAGTTGAGGTTGACCTATCTGCGTTATAGTTGTGATATAGTTCGTGGAAGATCTGCCTGTACTAGATATCAGCATCTATGGCCATCATCTGGAGTGTAATTAGAAATAATGTTGAAATATAAGTAAGTACCTTCAAACCATAGGAGTAATTAAATTTTTCGACATTCCAGTTTTTGTACTTGAAGCACTACAGATTGAATTAAATATGATCGCATTACTGTAACTGTCTACACAACAGACCCAAAAATCGACACAATTTCCTTGTTTTCTCATATTCAGTTGTAGTTCCTGCCTTTCTTTCACTGTGGTCATTGTACACATTGCATTGGCAAAGTTAACGCATAACTATAACATTAACTCTCAACAGTTTGCCAAAATACGGAATGATGAATGTCCACTCTCCGAAGAACATTATTCAGAATAGTCAACAACGATCAAAACATAAGTTCCCATTAGAATTAACGATGAGAGGTAATGTTACGCGTTCTAGAGTTAACAACTTTTGTCGAGACACTTTGTACTTCTCACAATGCTTCTCTAATACAAGTTTGCAAAGGTCGTGACTTCTAATTGCAGTGTTTTCATTTTGCAACTAATCTGTCCAACAGCCTGATTGCTTAACCAACCACAGAAGCTCAGTCCCTTGTATAGGCTTTAATAGAAGTTGCTTCGTGGAAAAAATGCATTTACCTCCATTTCACTTCACAGGCAATTTTCATTTTTTCAATTAAATGATCCTAAATATTTTCAACCCCTTCAACTTCAACCCTCGTCTCCGAAGGGGGGGGGGGGGGGTTTACCACCCCCCCCCCCTTCAGGTTTTTTTTTTCCCCGGCTTGCTAACATTATCCCCTTTTTTTGTGCCAAATTATTTAATGTAACTGTCAATTGACCTGTTCCGCTCCTTTTAAATCCAAAAACAAACATCCACCGGGGTATAGTAAGATACAGGTGATCCCCAAAGTGATCGATAGGGGGGGGGGTGGTAACCACCCCCCCCACTCCGGAATAAAGTACCAACATGGCCTAACACAACCCAGGAACATCACATACACATTGATTTTGTACCAATAATAGCTATGGTCCTCCTCTTTCCTTTGATACCAACATAAGTACCACAATGCCTAGCATTACGTCACAATGACTGTCCATAAAGTTCGCATCATCAAAACTGCCATTTCCTATACACACACAGTGAAAATTTCATTTTTCGCCAAAAAGGTTAGGAAATCAGATTTTCCATGCGGTTTTGACTCTATTTGAAGGTAAAGGACTAGTTTTATATACAGAAATCATTTTAGAGCGATAATAGGGTGTTTGAGTAGCTACAATGGCGAAAATATCATTTTCCACCCTATATTAGTATTTTCGTACTTTCCTCAACATTTACGTCATGGTGACCATAATGGGGATGTTAGTACTTATTTTGGTACATGGAAGAAGAACTCTAAGCTATCCTTGGTACCAAATTACAGGAATCGGGGTTCAGTAACGAAATCACAGGGGGGGGGTATGGTACCACCCCCCCCCCCCCTTCGGAAGTTTTTTGTTACAAAAAATGGCTCAGGTAGACGAGGGTTAGAAAACACTTTTTTTAACATGGCCGTCTACTTTCTATAGCGGTCGCGTACCACTTTACTCATGCGATATTTTGTTAATGCGCGTACCAAATAATTCCAACCACGATTTCATACTTTCAATTTAATAACTGCTGTAAACATTGATTTTTTTGTGCAAATGAATTTGTACATTTTTAACATTATTTCTTTATAAATACACTAGATTCACGTTAACCGTTTTGCTTGCGAAATATTTGTTATTATATCCTACATAGCTTCTTCTGCTTAGGTAAGACGGTTTAATACACAAAGTGGGCCGGCATCTTGCATGAAACCACTTCACTCAAATGCTCTTCTTCATACTCAGTAAGTAATTAATTCTTATAGAAATTAAAAATTTGAGGCATTATTTCAAAAGTAAATAACCACCTTTTTATCAGTGATAATAGTACTCTTCCAAGCGAACTTCCCAGTGCACGAGTAATGCACTATGCTATTTTCATACAAAAAAAATCTTGCCTTGTATATTGGTTCCGATCGGTCCGTTGGCAATTCGGTCATCAGACTGACATAATGCAAAATCCAGTTACTAAAACACAGTTTCGCCCCCAACATCAACTATTAAATCACCGTCACCATTTCACCCTGTTCTTATCTTTCCAAAACAACATTGTGCTTTTCAAAAAATTTTTTACAATAAGTGCCATACACCCCTTTCACATAACGAAAACATACTTCAATATAAAATATACACTACATTGCAACACGTGATAGTTTACTCAGCACTTCATTAAAATTCAATACAAAATTCCCCATTCGTATAACAATACGAATACCAGTGCATTTGTATACAACTACATTCGATGCGCCTTCATACAGTATACACGCCCTCTACAATTCTACTATACACGCGATCGGGTACAGAAAGAACGCTGTTGGAACTGACTCTATTACTACTGAATCAGCTAAAAAACAGCCAATCAGGGATACGTTTCAGTACGCGTTCAGAAACAACATTGCACTATACGCTACAGGCCAACTTGTACAATCTAACGGGCTTCCATATGAAGGGAAAAGTCCCGTTAAAACTGCAGCAGTGACGGCATACCATCTCTTCAAATAAATGGAATATATACAATCACCCAGCACCGCAGCATTTTTACAAGCTAGGCCACCATAACGCCACATGAACGTATCGGCATTTTCAAAATTAAAGCATCTTCGATGCAAAAGGGGGGGGGCAAATTTCCGGATTCGGAAATATTGTTTGGCCGTAAATTTCATATTTTTTTTTAGTTCATTACAGCCTCAACCCCTTGGAACTAAAAGTTAATGATTTTCTCTTGTGCAAATGATAATGCCAAGTTCAAGATTAAAGACCTAATCAGTGATTTGAAAAATATTTGAAATTTGGCAGGAATAGCTTTTCAAAGTGAAGGATAGTCTGTAGAATTCTCATAATTAAGTTACCTTTTCCAGCTGTAAGAAGTAGAATGAGTAAAGGAAGAACACGGCAGTGTTCCAAGATCCGAAATCTCATTCAATTACGTGTTGTAGTAAGTGTCCTTACGGACAACAATGACTAATATACCCGATGTTGTCCTTTAAGGGTTGCTTCTGGTCTTAAATCATTTGCAGAGTATGTTAGATACCTGTACTTGTTTACAAACATGCAAATATCATGCCTGATTGTTTGATGATTTTGTTTCGATTTGCCTGATTTAGCATCACTGATAGTGTTTTTAATGTGATAATTGAAGTACGATTAAACTCTGTTGCAAATTGCAGGGAGTTATTCAATGTAATAAATGCTTTCATGTAGTTTCAATTTCTTATGCAAATTGCGGGAAGTCTGTTCTAAATATTAAATATGGATGGGGTTTCTGATGCAAATTGCAGAGAACTGGTTAGGAATTTTAGGATCAAACATATTAGGATATTAGGCCTACTAAATTGATTGGGACCTCTTTACGTAATTACAAGGGAGAGGAATGGTATGTCAATATAAAATCAGGTTACATGCCTTCTTACGTAAATTACAATGGAGAGGGAATTGTCATTATAATTATATCAGGGAATTACATACCTCCTTAGGTAAATTACAAGGGAAGAGGAATTGCATGTAATATTAAATCAAGGAATTTACATACTTTCTTACGTAAATTACAAGGAGAGAAATTGTAATATCAAGAATTTACATTTTGGCATAATGTGGATTTATGAATAAATGATTTTGGCATTCCTGACAGAACTGCTCAGCTAACAATTTGTGTCTGCTTCTTCATTTCTTGTGATAATGATGTCGTGATAATCACCGACAATTCACACCTGGTCTGTTGGCATTACCTCCAAGAAAAAGTGTTGATTTAGAATGTTTCAAACATGGTTTTAGGTCTATGGGGTAAAAGTATGGTATAGTGCAGATTCATCTGTTAGATTTTCATCAAAACGTGCAATCCTCTAAAGATATGTACAAAGCTTGTAACTGGAAATAATATATTATTGTAACGTGCAATCACTTTGACTCCTTTAATTGTTATATAGTTATTACATTTGCAATGCGTTTTAAAGAGTTGTTATGGTTGTTATAATAATGTTATGTTGTTACATTGTTTCATGATTCTATAATTGTATGACTGACAATGGTGTTACTTTATTCGATATGCTGATCACGGTAAATATTAAGTGTTCAGTGGTTAACTTTTTTATACTTTTTATTCCTATTAATATTTAGGTATTTTTTTAAGTTTTGGGGATTTGTTTTCCATTAATTTCAAGCAGTTATGTTTTTCATGCCGTAAACAATAAAATAATCACTAAAGGGGCGATTTCAATATGATGTGATAGGTCTATAAAGTACATTCATTGGAATGATTTTCTCATATCCATGCCCGACCAACACGTGTACTGATAAAAGTGCTTACATTATCGATACTATATTTGCCATAATGTTATTGAATCGTACAAGATAATTATACCTGCCATCTTCCAAGCCATAGGTGCAACTACAAAGAAAACACTTTAAACTCAAATAGTAATAATATATTAGAGCCCTAGCGATATATGAAAATAATTGAAATAATCTATTAAAATATGATGATGTCAATAATGCTTATAATAACTTAATTGAAAATGTTTAATAGCGTATGGATAAGCATTAGCCCCACTAAGAAAATAAGTCTGAACCTGAGCCACCATGAAACCAAAGGATTTAATTAAAAAAGATAAATATGGTTTCACAAAAGATAAATAATATAGACACGTACATTCCAAAGTAATAGCTCTTAAGACGCTTAAAAGCACATTTTCAATCAATTAGAAAAGAAAAGAAAGACATAAAGATACCGGTAAAATCCCAAATGATATCATAAATAGATTTGTAATAATGAAATTTAATTAAATGATCGGACCCATTGGGTAGAGGGAAAATCGGTAACGAGTTCAAAAGCCACAAACAGTTATGACTGAGTAATTATATACACGTTAGCTGTCACCCAAAAGATGAATAGCACAAAAAAGCAAAAAGTACCATATACCATTGAATAGTTGATTAAGTATATGGAAATCCATCAAGGTCTGGCAACAGCATCCTTCAACAGATAATACATTTCTGTAAACTCCGCTATGATTCGACGAAAAGCTCACATTAAAGCGATAGCTGTCGGTAAATTAGTCAGTGACTGCGAGTAAAATACAGCAAGGTGCGTGAACAAAAATGCTCTTGTACAAATATCAAAGGTACCCTGGCAGAGATCAGATAAAACTTGTACTTTGATCTCCGATCCCTTTTTGATATACACGCGTTAGTAGACTGGTTCCATTTCTCATAAAGTGGTTCCTACAATACGACGAAGGCATTTTTTAGTATAAAGCCAATTTAGGGTTCGATGATTTTAGATGGAAATTTTATGCTAATTCCAAATTTTCTGGTCCCCAGCTCAATTTTGGCATAAAACAACAGTGTTAGAGAGTACACGGCAAAACTTTAGCAATCAAACAAATATAATACATAAAATACCCAGGGACATACAAGCTTGTAAAAGAGAGAAAAAAAAACTCGTTTACAAAAAATAAGCATGTAAAGTATGGGAATGACGATGGAGATATGTACAATTGATGGAGAGCCATATACTAAAAAGATTAACAGTTGAATAACATTCCAATTCTCAGTCCATTTATAGAGTTTGTCATTACGGAGTGCAATATGTTTTTCAACCTCTTTTCAAATTTAACATATTTTCAAAGATGTTGAAGTTAGCTTTTTATTTAGACACCTGTATTAGATATATGAAATAATTTTTTAAAAAGGATGTATATTACAAATTTGTAACGTTGGTTGATGCAATTGAACATACCAAACACAGATGTCCTACCTGTTAAGACACACCATTTGCAAAAAGACTTCGATGATCTCATGCAGAAAGCACATAGTACTGCGTGAATTCAGAATAAATGTATAAATGGTTCAGGGACCTTTACAAAAAAATGTACACAAAATTAGATTGGAACAATCTCTGCTTTCTAAAGAGAAGAGAAAAGTCGTTTACCATACGTTAAGGAAATCTATATGGAAAATAACTGATTTTAGTGGAAGGTGAATTGCCGACTGAATTTAAATAATATTGCTCCAATCCACGTTAGAGTCGTTTAAATTCAGAGCCCCTTGGACAGTGGTGGAATTTTATAAATCCTTTTTCAAACAAAGGGAAGAATATTATTTGCTATGTATTAGCTTGGTGATTTCATTCAGCAATTCATCTTGAAAACTGCCATAATCTGGTACTGTGCTGCTCAGAATTCCAATCAGAATCCAAAAACATATGGAAATTGAACTAACATGAAAAATAATCATACAGTTAATATAAATTTATATATTTATCGGTTATTCATGATAATGACATAACTTTTCATACGGATAAAGAATATCCTTTACACGAATAATACCTTTATTAACCATTTTGTTTTAAATGTTGTTTGCCAGCTAATTTTAATATGCGAGTTATTCCAAGGATTTGGTAGAATAATGCAGATCAGAATTTAAGTTATGTAACATCACACCAAGAGGCACCAGCATATCTATAAAGTATTATTAATAGAGGTAATGCATTTTTCAGTAGACGTCAGGTTACATAGCCATATAAGATTTCCACCAAGTGTTCAAATAATAAATATAAAATAACTTCCAAGTATTTTGTTATTGAATCAAGTAGGTCTCTAATCCAAGTGATTCTTTAACCCGTCATTTTAGGGAACATGACAATCTAAGCCCGCCATCAGCAAATCACAGATTAGTGTAGACGATTTATCTTACTCAGGTTTGCCAGACCCATGGAGGTAGGAGAAAGGCGGACGTCTTCAAAACCCTTTGGACCGAGCTCATCGCCGCGATCGTAAAAACAGGTCGTAAAAACTATTGTATATGGTACATACAACACGGAGATTCAATATTATGCTGAATCCATGTGCATCAATGTACATAGTTAGCAGATAGGCTAGCGACATTTATTGTAAGAATTGTGCATTCTTTATAAAAACATTGAACACTGGCATTAAATGTTTAAAATTAATACTGATTATTTTATTGAAGATATGGAACCACGTTCACTGTCAATCATCTTCAAGGTCACACAAGGTCTTTTCGGGTCATTTTGGGAGATCATGTGGGTCATTTATTCAAAGTGGAGATAGCATGTTCTAGATGAGTTACTTGAATTCTAGTTTTTTCTCGTACTTTTCAGCTTTTACAAACTCGAATGTTTTTTTTTAACGCGATTCTAAAGTATGATATTGGGACCAAATCTGAAGTGAATTGGGAAGAAAAATGGCGGATCTAAACCATGACAACCAAACGTGATCAGTGCCCGAAGTTGCACCGTTTTTTTTAATGTTTGTCCCGAAGTGGCCACCATTTAGTGAAATATGAGACCCTTGGCGAATGTTAAAATGGACGTCCCATTGCCATATTTACCACAGCATTGTAATGTACATCGCGGCAATGTTGAAGCACATGCATTCAGCATAACTGGATCTAGAAAAGTACGTTATTTGCGATGTAATCAAAATCTATTTATAGTATTCATGTATTTAGGAAATATACAGATGAATAAATTATGTTCTCAATGGCGTAATTCAACGAGTAGGCCTAGGCTGGACCTGGCCCTATATTAATTTTTTGCCATTTTGTTTTCAATAAGTCTTGGTGGGCAAGGGGGGCTGGGGGGGGAGGGAAACATTACACAGAGCGGGATACTGTTCGGGATGAAGAAAGGGCTTCGCATTTTAACTTACTTGAGCAATATTTTTGGGGTGTTTTTTTGTGGGGGGGGGGGGGTTGGAGAGCAAAGTCCCAATAACAGTAAACCTCAACTCATTTAAGATGGTTCTCTGAACATTGGCAGCACCAGAAATTGTTTTTGGGGGTAACGAGCAATAATTGGCACATTTTGAAGAAGCTCCCCCAATTTTCAAAATTTTATATTTTGGACAGTTGATTGATTGATTTATTCAGGAATTAACAAATGATACATATAAAAATATAAAATATTCCAGCAAGTAGACCATCTTGATAATGATAAACTTTGAATACTGCATAAGAATGGAATTCCTAGTGGTGACCCAAAGGAAAGCCACCCCTAAACGGAGCTGTTCCGTTGGGGCACAAGTAAACCTAATCAACACTTTGTATCTAAACACTATTAAGTATTAAATAATGGCCTAAGTATAAAAATTACCGCAAATATAAAACAGTGTCAATCATACAAATTAAACAAACATTTACGTTACCACTTAATACATATTAGAACAAAACATTAAACCCCTACAATCAATCAAAATTGACTAGAAAATTACACAAACAATCTAAAGCAACACGCACTAAATTAGATACCAACCCCTACCCAAAAACCCACAAATAACATCATCCACAAATACATACAAACCTCACATAAAACAAGAAGGAAAATATAGCAATAACAAATATACGGGTGTCCCAGAATGATTGTACCCATCGCTACCCACATTTTCTATTTTTTTTCCAGAGAAAAAATCAATAACACAGCGGTACGCTGTTTAATGTCCGACGTCATTAACTGTAACCTTTCATAAGAATTTTGAATCGTGACAATCGGACTAACCAAAGTGGAACAATACAACAATTTTTGTTAGAGGTGCTGATTCATCCTTTGGGCTAGTGAAAAAAATGAATGTGTTTGTAGCCCTCGACTTACCAAGCCTTTTTTGCATCACAATATCCTCTTTTGGAAATCTCTTATTAAGCTCTTGATACTTTTGACTTTGGTACCAATAGATAGCTTCATGGTCATCTCTTTTCCCTTGATACCCACAAGATAAGTACCAGGATGCCCTTTATGGCATCACAGTGACGTCATAAAGACCATTAGGCAGCAAACATAATTGTCAATTTCAGAAAACACAATTGACACAATAGGCGCGAAAATTCATTTTGCACCAAAAGATTAGGAATATCAGATTTTGTAAGCTGGTTTTGGCTCTAAATCATGGCAAAGACAGCTTTTATATACATACAGAGGGTTTAGTGCTTTACTCTGCGGAAAAGTACCAAAAGAGAATAGCCCTAATGCTTGTGTGGCAACCACTGAGCCTTACTGTCTAGCGAGGTTTATGACATCATTAATTTTTGACGTCGTACTGGGCATATTTAGTACTCATCTGGTATCGAAGGAAAATGGAGGACCACAGCTCTCTATTTGTCCCACAATCACACGTTTTGAGTGGTTAATATCGATTCCCGAAGGGACTAAAGCAGGCTGTAAAAAAGCTTGCCAGATGAGTGTAAAAAGTACACATACTGTTTTTTCCACTTCAGCCCAAGATAAAAGCACCTCTACACAAATTGAGTGATTTTCACTTTGGTTAGTCCGAGTTTCACGATTCCAAATTCTTATGAAAGGTTCCAGTAATAAGGAAGTTGGATATTAACCAACTTACTAATGTTATTGTATTTCTATGGAAAAAAATAAACATTTTGGGTATCGATGGGTATATCATTCTGGGACCCCCTGTACTAAAAGAAATGGTTAACCCATACAATTAGCTACTCAAAAGTTTTTTTTTTATTGCACGTTTAAACGCATTTTTGTTGACATCTCTTTTACATGATTGGTATCCCATTCCAGTCCTGAATTGCAGTGAATAAAAGTGGGCGCAATGCCTTTTACTAATGGAACTCTAAATTAAAACGACACCCTCTAGTGTTATATTGTTGACACTGTGTGACACCACGCTCACAGTGTTCACAATGGTAAGGAGCAGCAGAGGTTAAATTTTATGAGACGAAGATATTTAGCCCGATTTTCAATGTTAGGTAACCATGCTGACAATTCCCTTCTGGGTTTAGGTGTCTTCTAGGCGCATAACTTTTGATGAACCTAGCCACCTTGGTTTTGAGTTTGTTTTGGAAGGCTTGAGTCGTTTGGTATTTGGTTTAACTGACACCATAATACCATGCATAGAGGCATAGTCAAAATTACTTGAAATTTGGGCTGAACATGTAATTTTGGCGGCGGGCTAGACCTTTTTTTTTAATCCTTATCCTGAAGCCAATACATTGGTGTACATTAAACCACATTTTGACTTGATTTCAATTCAAATTTACCCCTGTACTATTTTACCTCCTTATTTACAAAGTTCCCCACATTTCCTCAGAGGTTGACCCAAAAATTCTGATGCAACACCCTTCAAACTATATAAATCATCCTTCAACTTCTTCTCCCTTCCCCAACTTCTAGATGTGATTCTGATTTTATAACCCTACTAATCTTATTTTGGAAGTATTGTGATTTAGCAATTTTTTAATAATCACGTTAGATCTGATTCCTTAAATACGTTTATATAACAGGATCACGATTGTTTTCTCTTGATTATAACGGAATCAAGAATTTATCACAGTTACGTTTATATTGTCTAGGAAACTATACCGCGAACGAGAATGCTAAAAAAATGTGTATTTATCATAAAATAAACGTTTTGTCCTTAGAATTGGATCCCAGATTGGACTTACCGGCAGATTCTCCAGAAATGCTACGTTATGTCCGTCCAATGATGAATAGTGCCACCCTTGA
>JAMKCH010033848.1:0-15643 GCA_023653785.1 Ophioderma brevispina | reverse complement strand
ACCAGTAAGCAAGCAAGCAAACCAGTAAGCAAGCAAGCAAACCAGTAAGCAAGCAAGCAAACCAGTAAGCAAGCAAGCAAACCAGTAAGCAAGCAAGCAAACCAGTAAGCAAGCAAGCAAACCAGTAAGCAAGCAAGCAAACCAGTAAGCAAGCAAGCAAACCAGTAAGCAAGCAAGCAAACCAGTAAGCAAGCAAGCAAACCAGTAAGCAAGCAAGCAAACCAGTAAGCAAGCAAGCAAACCAGTAAGCAAGCAAGCAAACCAGTAAGCAAGCAAGCAAACCAGTAAGCAAGCAAGCAAACCAGTAAGCAAGCAAACAAGTAAGCAAGCAAACCAGTAAGCAAGCAAGCAAACCAGTAAGCAAGCAAACCAGTAAGCAAGCAAGCAAACCAGTAAGCAAGCAAACAAGTAAGCAAGCCAAACAAACAAGCAAGAAACACACAAACAAACAAACAAAAAAGCAAGAAAACAAACAAGCAAGCAAAGTAGTAAACAAGTTCACCCGGGCACTTTACCACAAAATATTTTTCTTTTCTGCTTACATATGCATTTAGAAGAGGCAGACTAAAATAAGCATTCCTGCACTTGCCAATTACATAATTTCAAAGTTTACCGTTATTAATATCTATTGGAAACTATCACCTCCATATTTGATATACTACAAAGCGATATAATGCTTTAAATCTCAAAACAAGATTGATAATTTCTTATAACCAAATCTGTAGATTATAGGACAACTAAGGTTACAATATCATTGATTGATTGTCAAATTAAACACCAATAACACCATGAAAGGAAGCACATGTCAAGAAGAACTAGAAATACAATGGGATCAATCACTCTGCTAACAACTTCTGACATTACAGCAACTTTGTGATTCTTGTACGTGAAGATTTAATGTCAGATTTATTGGTACGGAAAAAAATTTCATTATAAGGACTAGAACACATTATACAATAAGTGTGATTTTCATTTAAGGAGCTTGAAATGCTGCCAGATATTCAGCTTGTCTATTCCTGGAAGAAGCATACGGTCGGAGGGGGTATACCTGGAGAGCGGCAACAAAAACCTTGTATTAAAATCTTCATTAGTAAATCACATTCTGCACAAAATTCAATGAAAATTGTCTTAATGGATGTTGTTTTTGAGGCCATCCACCCAATTGTTATCTTTACCAGAATGGTTGTTAAGTAGGAAGGGAAACAGGCTCCTAGAGGATAACCCTTGTTCAATGCTGGGTTCAGGCCCTAGGCTGACTCACTTTGCAGAAGATTCTGAAATAAGCCATATTTATGAGAACATGAGAAAATGATATTTAGATACAATAGTTCTCGATGGAAATAAATTATCATTCTTGTTGTGAATGTTCTCTTAAAAATGGGGGTCTTTTGGAGAGTTCAAATGTAGTGTTACTTCCAGAGAACCACATTGGACGAACAGGCCATGTTTGGGTTTTTTTTTGCCAAAAAAAAAAGATGAAAACAGTGTGGAAAATGACCAAAATGGCACTAAAAAAAATGAAATTAGGCTAAAGCATGAAAAATTATCATGCCTGGAAGAGTAATGTTTGGCACATGCTGTTATTTAGCGAGTTATGGTGAATACTGGTACTTTTAGTACTTGAAGTAGGAAGAGTCATGTTGAGAGTTCAAATGCCGTGAGTTTGTCTCCTGTACTGAAAGAGTTAAGAAAAAGTTGTGCTGTTGTGTACTCTTCTGACTAGTGTGGTGGATATGAAAATATGGAAGGAAAATATGTTGCAACCAGACCACCTTAGCCAGGACCGCAGCAATTGGAGCATGTGCACCTGCTCCACACTGAACGATGATGTTGAGTGTGGTGGATATTTTCTTTTTTTAAAGCAAGGCCAGTCATTTTGAACTTTAAATTAGGTAGCTTGTCACTACAGAGTATCAAACAATCCTTGCTCCCTCCGCTTATTACTTTTTCATATCTCACATAATACCTTTACATTACACTCTTTCTGTATTTAAGGTGGCAACTTACCATATAACTCTCAAATATTCCTTATTCGTCTATACAACTCATAACAGCAGCCCGGAATTCAGCCCCATAATCCTTTGCGCGCAAACCATATTCGGGGTCCGACTGGTGAAGTTCGCGTTGACCCATTTCTTATTTGTCCCGTGGAGGTAACTTACAGTCAAGTGTACACAACCTAGCCTACGCTACCAGTAGTGTCATGAACAGGAACGCTCACGCTTCACGAAATTATGTTAAATTACTGCACCTGAATTTGAAATTATCAAGACCTTTTTATTCAGTCCAAAAAGAAACAAACATAAAGTCCGATATGCCAAAGACCGATGGTAACAAATCATCACCATCCTAGACTCATCACCTTCCCCGTTTACCGTCCATTCTCATGCAGTTTTTTTTATCGAGTTCTTAACCAACTTTGTCCAACAAATATTTTTACAATAAGTAAAAGTGGCTGACTAGATTCACTGAAACTTGTAATTACGAGAAATTTAACTTTTAGAGGTAGGGATCATGCCCTGGAATCATGTGCGAAAGACATTACGAAAGCTGATACCGGCTTGTGACGTAGTCATGTAGGTAGTCCGCTATTACGCGCCGCTGTTTTAATCATGCCGCTAGCGGACGTTGCACCCAATTCCTATCCGCTCAATCATAGTTAAAATGCCCTCATTGGTAACAGTTCTGGTTTTGGCTGGTTTCAAGATTTCTCAGATGAGTAATAAATTGGAAAATACTCTTTAAAAAATTTGGCGCATAGCATCGAGAATCATTTCTTGATCGTTCATAAACTATCGTTGAAATTGAGGCCAGCTAGACTTAAGCGCAGCTTCTCGATAATCTACAAGGAACGTTTGTTGTGTGGAAGTATGATTACATGTTATTGCTATGAGAGGTTCCCGGCGGCACTGAAAACGAACTTGTAGGCGAAAAGGTACTTGGAAGGTCTTCTGAGCCGCTGTTACAACTCATCAAATCATGATGTTTACCATACACAACTCTTCCAATAATCTCAATCAACTCACCATGTTTAAAACTCTCCAACCGAACTATCTCAAATAAGATTTCAAACAATCCCCATAATCAACATAAATGTCACTTCCAAATTCCATCATGTCTAACTCTTCCAATACTCTGGAGATAGAACTTGTTGAATTCACTTAACGACTACAATAGTAGTCAGTAGTACAAACATTCCCAATCATATCAACTAATAATGCAACCACCAACTTTTCCCATCACCTTGACTTTTCCAAATACCTGAATGAAACCCTCACCACTATTTGAACACTCTATTTCCCCACTTCCTTGTCTGCCATCAAATAATACCGTACGAGTACTGAAATTAGTTAATGGATAATTCAAACTCAGCAATTAATTAATTCTAAGTACTTCACGCACTGGTTTAATGAAATATTCACTAGACATCATCAGCTTCAAACAAATGATACAAAATACTATGAAGCTATACCCAAGTTGGTGTTTTGAACAGATATAAACATTTGGATCATTATCCGGTCATCCACCGTTAAGGAGCTTGCACAACCCACATTGCAGGCTAAGACTGACCCCATTGCAGGCTAAGCTGACCCACTGAGCGAAGACTGACCCACATTGCAGTCTAAAACTGACCCACATTGCAGGCTAAGACTGACCCATTGCAGCTAAGACTGACGCCACATTGCAGGCTAAGACTGAATCACACTGAGGCTAAGACTGACCACAATGCGGCTAAGACTGACCCACATGCAGGCAAGATTGACCCACATTGCCGGCTAAGGCCTGACCCCAGTGCAGCTAAGACTGACCCACATTGCAGGCTAAGACTGCCACACTGCACTCAACTGACCCACATTGGCAGGCTAAGACTGACCCACATTACAGCTTACTATATACCGGCCTAGTCTGACCCACTTGCGACTAAACGACCCACATATCTAAAGCTGACCTATATGGGAGGCTTAGGCTTACTCACATGATAAAGACATCGCCGGATAAGGAATGAGGACGCCGCCTATAGTTTCCCATGGAATGAAAACGGATGAATTTGAAACATTTCCCCCTATAAAGCGACATGCTCGAAGTATACTTTTCGTGGTTTTCAAAAAATTCCACTTTACATAACTTCTCCAAAAGTGTCCTTTTATTTAAAATGAGAATACAGCTCCATGGGTAGAAATGTCCAACTTATTAACCCGTTCCCCCCAAGACCCAAAATGCCGCTTTGTAGGATGTGTATTATTTAATTAGCCACCATTATGTAGTGGCATTCTGGTTCTTGGGGGGAAAGACCCCTTTTGCATTTTTGTTTTTTGGGGGGCCTGAACACTAAATGGAATGGGCCACAACAACACCCTATTACATAGTACGCTGCCTACCACACTAGAGGTAAGGCATGCTAAATCTAACAGGGCCTCAGTTTCATTAGCCTTGTATGGGTACATGTTTAACAACCGCTGACCCTCAGGTTCTGGTACATAAAAAACTAAAGCAGGGGTGTATTGGGTGCTCAATATACTTTGAATGAAGCTATTAACCTGCGCCATGTGAATTGGGATGTTATCGTGTTGTGAAGTTAACTTGCTCATGATTAAAGCGTGTCATGGGCCATTAAGATGGCGGGTCATTGTTTCATAATAAGTTTGCTGGTGTGAAGACGATTATAATCCCAAATTGGCCCTCATTGCACTACATCAGCATAGGTTAATAGTATTTAGGTATGGTTGCTGCCTCGTGTAGCCTCTTTGTAGCTTATGAAGGACAAAATGTATATCTAGACATCATTCACAAGCTCCATAAACACGGGCAGCTATGTGCAACATCTTCCTGTTCTTCATGTAAGTCATAAAACTGGTCATTGTGTAACGGGAGGAATTGCTCTGAGCTTTGCCTTTTTCCAGAGAGCATTACCCTGAAATTTCTCAACTTTTCTCATTTTTTCTTGATACCAATGTGTCTATTTCGATGATTATAAAAACACCTTGCATACATGATTAAAGTAGTTGTTAAAACACCAAGTCAAAAGTGATGATGAACTATGACTATAATGATTATAGAGGGCCTTCTTCATTTCTTATCGGCGATTTGTCCTTTGAAAATTTGATCTGGATCAATTTAACCTCAGTAAAGTGGGTCCATCACACTAGAGAATCAAAAAGAGCTTTGACTGTTTAATGTAAGTATCATTTCAAAAAACCTACACCACAGAAAAAAACAGTTTTCTAAACACTAGATTCTCAGGGTCCCAACCTAGGTATGAATTTAAATTGACCTAAAAAAATAGACATTTGCAGGCTTTGCCGGGTTAAACAAGATGCACACAAGCCCCCGCATCTTTCTTCACCCCCTGAATCATGCGGTTGGTACGCTTGGTGATTGAAATGGAAAAGACATTGTCATTCTCAACATTGCACTGGGGAGTGGGGAAACATTAATAAGCTGAGCATCAGAAAAAGTGTTAAAGACTCTATTCTAGGACTCAAAGCTTAGGAGCTTTATTGAGAAACACCCAGATGGTATCAATTCATTCACAGTTAAGAAAAAGACTAGGATGAAAAATGGTATGAATGGACAAAACATGATTTTCTTGACCCCTTTTGACACCTTTTACCACTTCCCCTAATTCCCTCAAAAGTGGGATCAAAATAGCAGGATCACATTTCTAATACACCCACAAATGTGTAGCTCCACATCAGCAAGAATATCATAGTACAAGCCGGGCAGGTCTGCTTTCCACTTGTTGAGAGATTATGGATAAAGATGCGAAACGAAATCATCAAGTTAAGAATGTTGTCCATGCGTAAGTATGTGACTACACACTCACTTGGCAAACACTCACAGATTCACTTCTGATATTAGCTGTTTGATCTCTTTTGAAGCAGTGGGCCCTGAGACCCATATTGGAATGATATTGCCCTTTCTGGTATTTGAGAGTCTCCAATTAGGTAGTGAGTACACTTTTAGTGCAGGAATTTTAATCCAGTACATAATTCTCTTGCAGTCTCATACACCAACCTGGTCTTATCTGGTAATGTGCAATGATTGCTATGCTCATGCGATGCTGTTCATGATGCCATCAGAAGCAATGATAAGTGATTGATGGACAATATTTATATGCCCCCCCCAAGGGATTGAGCAAGAATACGGAAAAGTGGGCAATTAAATGAATTGTTACATGGGGGGACTTTTGAATTGTAAATGGGGGACTTAACCTCTTAGGGATTTAGGGATGTATCTTTTGCTTTAGGAAATATGAATGAGGGAAACTCAACATTTAGTGTAATTTGAGAGAATGTAAACAAGTGGTGAAACTATATTAAATTGACAGGAAAAGGACTAACTTCTCGGGCTCATAATTTCTTGACAGTTTGAACGTGACGCCTGCTTCCCACCAAAATAGCGCACCATCGTGTTGCCCGTAGACGCAGTACACGCAGTGACCGACCCGCTCACTTTCAGAGCCTATCAGACAAAACAACTTTTTCCTTTTCCAGTTTTAGGCCTAAGATATAATATTTAAATTTGCTCTTTTTCTGAAAATAAAGTTTGGTATTCACACTGAAGTACATCTAAATGTCATTTTTAGCATCTGAAAGAAATTACTACAGGAACCATATATTATTTTAGAAATTTGAATTTTGAAGCAAAATTGGACTGAATATAACAAGTATCTTTTACATTCAGTACAGCTGTCAGCATTTAAACATGTCCACTTTCTATAAAATCCACTCTAATTTTTGTTTAAGTAAGAGTTAGAGTTAACTGCAAGATCAAGAGACAGCATTTCTTAACATGCATTTTTTAAACAGTTTAAAGAAAATAGGTCATTCTGTGATCTTTCAAAGTTTGCACATAAAAATAATCAAGATTTATGAAGATCCGAATTGTATTATTCTGTATCAATTCAAATTCATGAAATACTTTCATGATTTGCCTTATGTCTGACCTAATACATTATTAGTAATCTCATATGGGGAACAAAAAAGTTTGCACATGTTATGCATGTCCAGTAATTGACACATGAATGTTATGATAGCTCGTAACATGCTGTGTATTATGCTGTGATCTTGATTGCATGATGAGGGTGCAATATTGATGAATTTGGAAACAAAATGGGAATGGTGTAGATGTGCAAAAACACACAAAAATATATTAGAAACACTGAATTATCAGTGAGTTTATAAGTACACAAAATTGTGCATATCTGCAGAGCACATACAATATAGAATGCTGACACAAAGTAGGATAATGTGGCTGTATCCACTTTGATTTGCAAAGCGTACATCACATCTTGCTTTATAACTTTGGTTTAAAGGTCTTTTGTTCAAACATGGAAATCCCCAATTGGCAGTGCAACCACAGTTATATTGGGAGGCATGTATTCCTATGCCAATTGAATGACCACACTAATTCTTTCTCTAACAAACATCCACACCCACAAATGAAGATAACAGTATGTACATTTAATGTAGACTTAAGACATTTTGCTATTTTATAGCTATTATGTCACAGCAAACACCCACAAATGAAGATAACAGTATGTACATTCAATGTAGACTTAAGATGTTTTGCTATTTTATAGCTATTATGTCACAGCAACAACCATAGGACCAAAACTATGATTTTTAGAGCTCTTTCATTGCATTTGTTTAGAAAAATGTTTTTGTATACTTGCTTTTAACTGTTTATTATGAAAGACATTTTTTTTGCATTATTGCTTATTACATTTAGCCTATAAAGAACTTTGTAGAGCAATAAGTTTCATAGGAAATCAAAGAGAAATGTTCTTACCTGCACTGTAGGATGGCCTGGAATATCCAGTCATGTTGTTGTATTTGACACCACTGTAAAAGGTGGGTCCTTGTGCTTCTTCTAATTGGGTGGTTCTACAAAACAGACAATATATACAAACAATTATTGTAAGGAACAGAGCACAATTACGGAATCTTAGGTATTCTCTATTGGCCAAAGTTGTGCTTACTATCTGACCAGTTGTGAGAGTGGTACTGAAGCTGCACTGAAGGTAAAGGGTTTTCCAGTTCGGTGGCATCAGTGTATGAGATGTATTAGCTATGCAGCAAAAGCTACTATGGAATGGCTGCAGTGAAGTAGCTGTGGATACTCCAGTTTGGTGGCATCAGTATATAAGATGCATTAGCTATTAGAGTAGCAGCTATAAGGTATTAATTACAGTTGTTGGATGGTACCCCCATTAACCCTAATGCCACATCTGTTTCTAGCCTCCCGGGAGGGAGTGAAGGAATGATGGAAGAGGGGAAGGAGAAAAGTCACAAATTCAGGTTGGTCTCAAACTAGGGGCCCCAGTCCCATGACCGGGGATACCACGCTACAACAGTGTTGCTGGCCCGACCAGTGATTTTGCGCCCATATGCGTCTTTGTTTGATGATACAATCACTACATGTGGGACTTAGTGTATTTTTTCTCCCTCAGTGCTGTGGTGTGTGATTTTGTAAGATTTGGTGGTGCTAGAGATAATTATGGTGCATAAGATACATTTACTATGTTGGGGCAGCAGCTGCTACTACTATGAAAAGAACTTCTTTGACAATGATATGCTGTGGATATGCTAAATTTGTGAGGAGCCTCATACATGGGAAACACATAAAATACAGGTGCCACCTCCCCCAAAAAGTTGCTTGCTGTATGGTATTAAAGTATGGCAGCAGCAGTGCATACCATACCATTTTGCCCATTGCAAATTACAGCCAGGCAAAATATGTAGGCACACCTGTGATAATTTTGTTGGCCTATACATATCATACTGAAATGTGATAATCTCTGGTTCATAGCTTCAGCCTCCCCTGACCTAAATCCACAACCCCTCCCCTTGCCCAACCTATCATTATTGGAGAGTCCCTGGAGTGCAATACAAGAACATCATTACATATCTTAACATTGATGGAAGGGAGAGAGGTGGGGCCATTTTATCATGCTTGTAAAGTGTGTCAACAACAAGATTGTATAAGTCAACTTCAGAATATCAAATTACAAATCCAACTTCTAATGTGTCAATGAAAATGCTGATACATCTTAAAAATTACACACCCCTTGAAATATCAGAGCAATAGGGGTCATTTCTTTCTTCTCCCACCATAATCTGGAGAGGGCCTGGTTTGTTGATGTGTCAGTGTGATGCAATCCACATACTTTGAGTTTTGTATGTTAGGGGTTTCAGGATCACTTTATGATTTGTTGTTGAGAAATGGTCATATTCTGGAAAAAAGAATACCAATTCCTCTTCATGTGTATGCTTATGAATCCAAGTTCATCACAGACTCAAGAGTGGCCCCATACCTGGTAATAAATTATACTATCTATAATGATAATTCAATTGTGATTAATGTCAACTAATAATTGATTTTTTTGGGGCCCGGACAGATACCCCAGTCAAGACTCATTATTTTCCCACTGATCCATCATTACCCACACCATTTCCATCTCTGCATGCTTCCAATTCATATTTTCCTAAGTCTGGACAGGGGGAGTTGGATAAACCCAGTGTGTTGGCTGGACATATTGTGCTTATCAAACACCAGACAAATTTGCTCAATGATTTCAGCCACTTTAATTTTATGTAATAATTTGAGACATGTCCACTCACAAACTATGTGACCGTACAAATATATTTCAAGTATTTTTAATATATTAGATAATTATTAGTCTGGACTGGGGGAGTTAGGGGGAACCTCTAGCAGGTGTACAGTCTACATCACAAAGGTTTAAGGCAAAAAGGCTCCATCTGCAATAGCTGCCAGATGTTGGATTTAACAGGTGTGACACTTAATAAGAACACAACTGACCAATGGCAGCTATTGCAGATGGGGCCTTCTTGTAATAAACCATGGAACAGCTAACAGCCCACATTCAGTATACACACCATATGATATAGCACTTAACAGTTATGTTAAACATTTCCTCCAGGGTCCCTGTATGATCTCATGAAGGGTGGTCAGGTATTATAAGAACACACACAGTAATTTGGAGTCTGGACTGGAGGAGTAACCTCCAACCAGCACACCTGGCTGACCAGGTGTGGATGCTAGCTGGAGAGGCTAGCCTGCTTGTTACCTAAACAAATAGTCTATGGTCAAATTGTGTCGGTACCTTTTGTGTGTTTGTATGGATAGATATTGTCACAGTCACTGAAAATATCACATGAAGTGAGAAACAACTTGATCAAAATGATCACTAAGTGCTATTTGACTTTTACACCCTTGTGAGCCCTTATGATGGATCATACATAACACCCTTTTTTCTGTGTACCCAAGAGTATTTTACACATCTGTGGAGAGTGACCTTGTAGACACTAAGCTACACTAGTAATAGGCATGTTCAGAAGATCGTTGTTAAGTCATTGGTAAGGTCATTGTTAAGCACCGTCGGTTGGTAAGCTTTTGAGTAGTGACCATCTGAACAACATCATTGTTGAGCTAACAACGAGTTAACTACAACGATTTACTTTTAAGAGCTACTTGGAAGCGATCATCAGTGGCAAGTGCCGCCTGAACAGTGCTTCTCACGATGTCGATGTTTAGGGTGACCTCATCGTGTCATTGAACGCATGCAACGGTGAAAATGCAACTGAAAATTAGTCCGTCTTTTCTTCTTCTGCCAAATAGCACCGGTCTTATATGAATCGAATGATAATCGGCACAAATAGTGTTACTGCTAAATCCTCTGTCGATGAGTTATAACAAAAAACAGAAGCCTAAAATATCGCTTTTAAAAACACTTTATGATGGGTAGAGTTTTCCCGGGGTTTCCCACAACCTAACTATCAGGTCACTGCGAGCGGCATGCTACTTCCTCCATTTACCAACATCAGATGCAGGCCGCACGTTGGTAACTTAGGAAGGGTATCGTTGCACGTTGTTAAGTCCCTTGTGGACGTGTGTCATTGTTAAAAGGTGCTAATGAGGATTAAATGAACTTGTCGTTGCCAGGCCTCCATCTGAACACACCTAATGAACCTTTAATTCCTAAACACTGCATACACATCTCATTTTAAATGCATGTTGCATAAAATGCCTAATAAGGATAGACATCTCCAACATTGACTAAAATTCCAGTTTTATTCTTGCTTTTGGTCTTATCACTTGCAAGGGATACTTGTACTTGTTACCAAAATGCAACAAGCTGACTGCTGATGATTTCCTGATTAGCAAATCACAGTGTCTTTAACCTAAAAGACAATTTGACTTTGAGATCAAAGAATAACTTCAAATTAATCCCTAGATGGCTTAAAGGTGCATTTTGTTATTCCAGCACCTTCTGTTTTATTCATTGATCACTAGATATCCTTGAGAAAAGCGTATTCACAAAGTTTGAGTTGATCCTGATCTTACAGTTTTGTGTTATGAGCAATTGCTTGTTTCCCACGGTCCCATAGGCCACTGTGCTGTAATTTCTGTCCGTTTACGGACAGAAAATACAAAATTGTGAATTTCTTACAGATACGACCGATTTTGCACATAAGATTAGGCACACATGGATTACTAAGGCTAACGGTTCAGATGATATAAGAATTTCAACTTTTTTTAGGTAAGTCGGGGGGACGAGGTTGTGGATCACAAAATGCCCCTTTAACTTTAATTGCAGGTGCTTTATTCTCTTAAATCTGGACCCAACAGGCAAACAAACCAATAGACTAACTTTGTCTATACATAGGCCATACTTTGCTTAGACAATATTTGTTCAACTATTTGGACACAAACAAACAAAACATTTTCATTTGACATGAGGCCTAATGCCTCAAACTCTTAGGTTAGACCACTAAATTGGTTAGTTGGTTCATTATATTATGGCTTATACAAATGTGGGATATAGCTTGACAGTTGTTAGGTATGGATTGTTAGGTCTGGAATATGCTCTACAACAACAACAATCAGAGCTACCTATGAACTCAAAACTTAATTTATGGAATGAGCAGAAATAATAGGTTTCATTCCCTCTATGTGGAATTAGAATTGACAAGCTGTTGTGTTGAATAGAAGACTTTGTATGTTTTTACATTGAAATGGCGTGCAAGATTTCCAGAAACCCCCCATGCCATTTTAGAAGAAATGCGATCCTATAATTGTCAAAATATTGTTCTGTTTCTTTTGATGATACATTTCCACAGTCAGTTTGATGAATTGTTTATGCTTTCAAATGTGCACCCCCATACAAAAGTTTTAGCCATAGCCTGCCAGAGAGTGAGTGGTTTTGTTTAAATGGGACATACCTTATTTACTTTGATTTATAGGATTCTATATTTAGAAAAGCTAGTACCATTTGATACTGTGAGTAAAAGTTGTCTTTGGTACATCAATAAACATAGAGGAGAACCCCGTCACACTGAAAATTGCTATTTCGACGAAGATTAGTTAATCTGGATAGTTAAGGAAACGTGCGTACACACTAATACTTAATTAAGATACAATTGCGTCCCCATAGCAGAAACTAACTAAGATTGAAACAAGTGTTCCTACTGGAAATATGGCTCTTGGTATATAAACCAACACACATCACCTCTTAATGGTCAACGAAGGGGGCCGACACACTAGTAAACTCTTAATCGAAATACCATTCCCTTATGAAGAAGCTGATTTGCTTTCGTGATTAAGCAAAATAAATCTTCGTTGAAATAGGGGAAGAGCGTACACACTATATTTGTCAATTTTAATCTTCGTTAAACCTTTGTTGAAATTAAGAGATTTTGATAGTGGTACGGGGTCATAGTTATAGTTTGTTTAAAATTTCAAATTATTGGCATGTTGCCTCGGAATGAGGATATTGGTATACAATTTGGCCTTAAAAAGGTGGTTAACAAGATTTGTTATCTTGATGACCATTCCTCACTCATCATAAACAGACAACATATTTTGAATCCATCTTCCAAGCACCAACTACATGAGTCTCGTACAGGCGATTACAGTATCTTATGCAAAGGAATTGGTGAGCCATGCCCCCCGTTTGGTTTGCAAGTCCAGGGGAAAGATCATTGGGAAATTATGTTCTGTTTGTAATTTGTGGAAAAGCCTTGTTTTAAATGGGGGGGGGGGTGGGGGGGGCGTATGCATGCATGAATTCAGCATGTAGGGTCTCAGCATGTACTTGCAAAATTGCAGGAGAACAGCTTATCACGATGTTGTAAAAACACTCTAACGAACAAATATGTGCAAGCTCCTTTTTCTGCATTGTTAAACGAATTAAAATTTCTGATACTTGTTTGATGGATAATGTCATTAGAATAAAATGATACTAATAAATCTCATATTGCTTTTTCTAAGTGGATAACAACCCTACTGTGCCATTAAGAACTCTGATGAGTAGACAAGAAAATCTGCTGTAGTGACATGGAAGCATGTGTAGATCTTAACACCTGTTTTCACACAACAACAGTTTTGGATACCTATCTACTCACGCCCAGGTGGCGGGATCACCAATTTTTTACCTACTGTGACTGCCTGCTAATCCTTTTACCAGCTCGCAGCACTCAAATACGTTTACGGACTGGGGCGTGTCCAATGCCGACACTTAACCTATTATTAAAAGATGAAGATATTAGCACTTAACTGAATTAGCTTACAAGGTTCTATTCAATTACTAGCAGATCAGAGGCGTTCTGTACCTGAATGTACGCCAATCGGTTATTTTGTGTATGGATATACTGGTGTCCTAGCTTGCTGAGTTAGGGAGGTCAGAAAATTAACACACCCACCTACTCTTCCACTGTCTGAATAACTGTTAGATGCTGAAAAGCAAAGAAAGTCATAGTCCTAATGCTACACTTAAAATGCCTTCACATTTCTTTATTTGACATAGTCATTAAAGGTCTGACTGCTAGGCGAAATGTCAACCGTGCTAGCATGGTCAACCATGGTCAACCATGGGTTAAACATGGCTGACCATGGTTGACTATGGTCAGCTATGATCATCCATGTGGTCAACCATGGTCAACCGTGGTTACCATGGTGCCCATGGTATACAATGGTCGCCGTGCTTTAGCATGGCTGAACTTGGTCAGCCATGGTCATCACCTGACTTGAACCATGGTTTACCATGGTAACCTTCAAGTATACATGGTCAACCATGCTTTATCATGGCTGGGCATTGTCCGCCATGGTCATCTCCTTTTGGGCGATGGTTGACCATGGTCACTTCATATACCATGGTCAAACCATGTTATCACCTTCATTTGACCATGGTTGACCATGGTCACTACAGTGCATTGTGAACTGACCAGTCCTAACCCCGAAACTCAGTCCGATCATGTTGAACAAGGTAGACCATGGCTGACCATGGTTGACCGTAGTCGTCAAGTAGCCCATGTCTGACCATGGTCCCTAAATTTAGGAAACTGAATTATTGTCTAGCCAGGTTGACATGACACTTAGTTGCTGTATTGTCTGACCATGGTAACTTCCGTAGCGTTTGTCTGACCATGGTCCTGCATTGGACATGACATGTCTGACCATGGTTGACCATGGTCCTGCAATTGTCCTGGCCAAGAATTGTGAGAAAAAATATGCAAAATCATGCAGAGCTTTAGGTTATTAGGAGATCCATGAGTAATGATAATAATTACACTTGCCCACTACGATATTCAGCTCCTGAAAAGTCATGGGTTGAATGGGTGTGCAATTAACAGCGTAATGGAATTGGTTAAAATTTAGGGCATTCGTGGTTTTGGTTCCCGGTCCAAGTCAATCTGTACCTTCTACTTCTCCCAATGCACTGAGGATGTAGCATATATATGTGGCCACCCATCTTTTTGGTCAACCATGGTCAATACATGGCTGACCATGGTTGACTCTGGTCATCGATGATCAGCCATGGTGGTTTGACCATTGTCAAAACCGTGGTTACCATGGTCCAGGGAATACCATGGTCGACCATGCTTAGCATGGCTGACATTGTCACCATGGTCCTCACCTTGTGGGCCATGGTTGACCTTGGTCATCTTCTACCATGGTCAACACATGTTTATCACCTCATTGACCATGGTTGACCATGATCACTCCAGTGCAATTGTTTCAACTGTCGATACAAGGATTCCCTGAGGTTTTCCTATTTTTTTCACTACTGTGAACTCTGTTGACGTAGGTCGTCATTTTCTTGAGTCTTTAGTCTTTCTAGTGTGGTTTATTACTGTTTGAAAACTTTTTAACAATTGATTATTATATTTTTCCTCTTTTTTCAAGCAAGATAGGTTTAGCTCATTATCAGTCATACAGTCTTGTAAACAAATGTCCCCGGCTTAATTCCTGATCAAGGTAAGTTGATTTTCTGTCACTTATAATAATTTACCTAACCATAAGATAGGAACTTTATACTGGTGTATAAAATGTGTAAACCATAGGGAGGTGTTTTTTTTATTTGGGGGGGGGGGGGGGGTTACCATGTTTTTGAAAAAATGGGCACCATTGTTATCCCATGGTTTGATCATGGACCTTTGACATGGTCAAATATGGACAATTTGACCATGGTCAAACAGACACTTTGACCATGGTCAACCAGGTTAAACATATCATATGACCATTGTACCAGGTTACCATTTTTTGAAAAATGGCACGCCAACGTCACCATGGCCAAAAATAACCCCAAGTGACCATGGTCACCCATGGTTAAACATGGCAA
>JAMKCH010033847.1:0-15573 GCA_023653785.1 Ophioderma brevispina | reverse complement strand
GTGGCGATGCGCACGACAATTTTGAGGGCCATAAACTTGTAATTGGAAGCTTCCCTCACTTTGAAATCACTATCTGGGTATTGTGTTTGGTGTAGAATGCAATCTGGCTAAAAAATGTGATTAGGCTCCTTTGCTTGTAAAGTTATTTTCGGTGTAACCAAGGCAATATCTTTCATTCATCTGGGACAAGTTTGGGGGTCAGAACTCCAAAGGTAACAATATTTTAATGTCCATTTTCGCTTGTTAATCTGAGTCACACTGCATGATTTTCTGCTAGTACAATAATAAGCACATAGGTAATTAATAAGTGAGTTACAGCCATTGAAAATTCCTAATTTGTGCATTTGCATATTATTGGCCCCCCTGAAAATCAATGTTGACATATGACCCACCCCCCTCTACTTCAGATATTTGAAGATACCTCATCAAAGAACTATTCTTGAAGAACCACTTGTGTCCTTGATGGTCTTCATTGTTTTCACACAAGAACCACTTTTGCTGATTTCCTCATAAATGTAATGGTGATATACCTTTGTCATGTACAATTAACCTCTGGGTCACATATCTTTTGTGTGGTAACTTTTGAGTGTGTATTTTGGTGTGAAAAAAAATACACCAACAGTTCTTTCAAGGAAAGTTGTTTTAATGATATATATCTTCAACATATCTGAAGTAGAGGTTTTGTTGAATGTCCAACATTGTTTTCAGGGGGGTCAAAATGTCCAAAAAATACATTACCAATTTTCAAGGCTTTACCCTCCCCTTATTAGTTGTGGGCCGCCAGCTATAGCTGGCAGACCACTTAGCCAACCGTTTGCGTTTTATTTGTGGATGTGGTGTGTGGTATGTGTGGTCACAAATTGTTTATTTTTTTTTAAACTGACCTCAATTGAAAATTTTTTAACGTTCAATTGGAACCAAACTTCTGTCATAGGCACATGGGATCCGTCATATGTTGATGGATCAAGGCATGTTAAAGGTCAAAGGTCATGTGATGTCAATTTAAAAATGGGCTAAAAATGTAAAATTCATCTAAATTGAAAACTTGGAAGTTCAATTGGAACCAAACTTTTGTCATAGGTGCACATTGCGATCCCTCATATGTTGATAATCCAAAGGTCCACGGTCCAGGTCAAAGGTCATGGGCGGCCCACATCTTATATCTTTGAATATAGCGAGCGCGAAAGCCGAGAACCGCGATATTCTAGTTTTCTAATGTGTTCATAATTTTTGGTTTAAAGTTCTACTATTTAACTCCTGATTGACCAAAAGATGGCCATTAAAAATATCTTACTTTGGACCCCCCCAGATTTGGCCCCGAATGAACAAAAGCACGTATTTTAAACGCCTCCATTAACTCTCAACAAAAAGTAAACACGCAATGAACCTCCTGAATGCCAGATTTGAATTCTACAAACCAAATATTACCCATAGATAGTGATTTTCAAAGTTTTGTGGAGGGCTCCATTACCTAAATACTGCTGTGACCTCTCAAACATAAAGTCCTTTCCACTTGGGTGGCACTTTGATTGTGACCCCCCCTAAATTTTCCACTTGCTCTAGCGGGAAACGAAATGGACTATGACGCTCACAATTTCAGGATTTTCATATCTCATCAATGTCTACCACCACACTTAAAACGAAAAAAATCAATGACTGGTTGCGGTGCACATCTCGAGTGTTGAGTGGGAAGGGCACAGGTCATCAGATAATGCACCTGTCATCAGATAATGCACCTGTCATCAGATAATGCATGCAGTCCATAAGATAATCATGGGCCATCAAGATATGTGTGGTCATCGATAATGCTCAGGTCACTTTCACAGTCACAGCTTTTATTCCATCAATCACTTGATTTGACTTACTGCCAAAGCCAAGGGACAGGTCGGGCATATAAATGATACCCTCCATGATGGTTGGTTTTGCTTCTTGTATTTGTTTGTCCAATAAACCTTTGACACGTCCTTGGTAGGTGGTCTACAACGATCCAGGTACAATTTGAGAGACTTTGTATCAAAAATCTCCTCCTGTCCACTTTAACCCTAACCAGGCTCTGTTACACCACAAAAAGCACACAGGTAATATTGTGGTATATGTGGTATACATGATAGTTTACAGAACCTGCCATTTTTGGTGGTAGTTTGGGTATGGCTCTTATCATTGACATCATACAGTGTGGTACATTCACACAGTACAACCATCCCGCCGCACCGACCCGCGCCCGTTTTAAGCCTTACAGGAACCAGGTTCCCCTGGGGGCCCGCAACTTCTCTCTTGGCAGCCCTGTACATTGTGGCCTAGGGTGCAGCTTTTTGTTTGTTTACTGTGGTATATTGTAGTTGTCTGATGAGTTACTCCAATTTGGTATGGTCTGATTTATCTAACTACTAAGCATACACCCAATATACCACAATCAATTTTTGTTGGTGTTTGTGGTCTATGGAAGTTGCAAGTATGATGAAAGTTGTGGTATCTTGTGATCTGTATAAACGTCCACAATATACAGCTTGCAGTGTTAGGGTTAAAGGTGGGAAATGTCCGGTGAGTCAGGCACAAAAAGGGCTGGCTGATTCGCATGGGTTTTCAAAATATTTTTTCCTTCCGGTTAAGGAATTACCCTGAGTGGCAACCCTGTCCCCGCCTGCTCCCCTGCCGGTTACGGCTGCTGGGGAGTTCGAACAGGCTAAATCTTTTCTTCAATTTCATTATGCAGTAGTGCATCACTAATGGATTTGTTTTGAACGCCTGGAGGTTGATAAACCCTGCAAGTTTCACTGTCGGGCGATGTCGCAATGCCGTGAAGAAGCTCAGACACAGACCTTCATCGAACTCACAAAAAAATTTCTAAAAACTCCTCTATACATAACTTGATTAACTCCATAACTCCCAAAAACTAACTCTCAAAACTCTAAACATACTCATCGATGAACTCCATCCAAAATCCATAATTGCAAAAAAATTAGTTTCCAGAGACACACATAGACACAAGAATTCTAAACACAGCACTTCCAACAAATAATTTTTAAAAACTCTAAAAACTAACTGCCAACATAACTCGTCGATGAACTCCTCCAAATTCATAAACTGGGCCCCAAAAATATGTGTCCGGACACAACCCACCAAGACCTCTGGACTGTTCCCGGTTAATTCTTTAGATGGGAACGAACGCGCTTATTTTTGCCTGATTACCAATAATACAAATTAACGAGCAGGGGGACGCTGTTGTCGCACGTAACCGAGGTCAAAGTTTCCCATACTAATTAAAATTTACAACTTGCACTACTACTGTGGTTAAATACTCACACTCGTCAATAGCATACGAACATGCTATCCTAGAATATATAAATATATAGAACCAAAGAGCCCACGCTACTTTGGAAGCCATTTTGGAATGTGCACAAAACACAGTGTCCTTATCTTTTACGACGGTAAAACTTTCTGAACAAAACCACATCTCCTGTCGATGTTTTTGGATCAAGTGAGGTCCGCCGGCGAAATCAACGAGAAAGTGATTTTTTTTCCTTTCCGGTGCTGTAATTTCAGGTGTAATGGGCTTTGGGCGGGAAAGCCATGATTATACTACTTCCATTGCAGGAAGCGATGTCTTTCTGCCGTGAGCATGGCATACAAAACACGTGATCTTGGGGGTCAAAATCCCCCGCATTGCGCAGCCAATCGCTCGCTGCGACTGGTAAGTATATCATGGGCAAAACATCTAAGCATCCACGTTGACCTCGCTGATTTCAAGATGGCCGTCTGACCTCAGCCTTTATACTCTATCTCTATGACACACACACCACAGGGACACACAGAGGTAAGAGCTCTAAAACATTACTCATCAATGAACTCTAACCATAACTACTGCCAAAAAGTCCTTAAAAACAATGTAACTCGTCGATGAACTCTGCCAAAAATAACTCTAGTGGGCAGGGCCCAAACACCCATCCTCAAGACAAAGAAACCCTGCGAGTTTTCATGGTCGGAGAATGGTCGGGCAATGTCATTCATATTCACGACGTTACAGAACGTTGTATTAATTATTATATAGATTTAAGGTGGTGCCGAGTGTTGTGATCACCTGCCTTTTTGAGAAGCACTACTGGTTTTGAAACCTGTTTTTGCAATTACCCCGCTTATGGTGCTTTTATCCGCTAACCAATCAACTTGATCTGGCCTGTCCCAGCCCACCCACCCCCCAGTTTCGTGACCCTAATGGACCACATCCCCGAGGAAAAGGGCTACAGACCACAGACAGACAAACCGTATATTATTTTAAAATCTAGGTGGTCCCTCAGTTTTGCGATCACACACCGTTTTTTTTTAAAGCATTACTTGTTGAAAACCGTGTTGCGATTACCCCCGCTTGTGGGGCATGTATCCCCTCCAACCAATTGGAACTTGATCTGGCCAGGCCAGATACACCCACACCCACCAATTTGGTCGCCGTACGTTCCCCAATATACACACAGATAGACAGACGATACACATGGCGTATTATAATATAGATAACTGAGGGCATTATCATGATAACTGAGGTGCTTATTAGACCTACAGCTCATTATATTATGGTGCATTATTAATACCTGCAAGTAATTTATCTGCAATCTGTTGCTAATATCATAAAATGAATATCACCCAGAAAAAAATGAATCTGGGAAGAGCTCCTTCCAGGGAAATTGGGAAGCTGAGGGAATTGGGGAAATTCATCCCTCTGTCCAGCCTTATTCACTTCATTAACTTAAATTGTTTTGTTCGTTTTCAGATCCTTGTTTGTCCCTAACCCCGTGTTTGTGTTGGAGGACCACTCAATCCCATGCCGCAAACACAACATACCCTCCCTGTCCTTTGGTTCTGACAGGGCCAAATTGTAACACTTGCAACCTGTGTCTCAATAATGGAATATGTACATCATTAAGTAACAATCTCATTTTTCTTGTGCGTGTCCTAATGGGATTTACTGGAACGTGCGAGACAATCTGTGTAATCCAAGTCCATGCTTCAATGGTGGGAAATGGTTTTCCAACTTCCAGTGGCTATACTTGTCAGTGTCCTTCAGTTATACAGGGGACACACTGTGAAACAAGTGAGTACATTTTACCTCATGTATTTACACGGGGATGTGTGGGACACATTTTTTTAGGTAGGGGGTTAAGAAAATAGTCTTACAGAGACACAGGAGATGTCCAGAAAGAAGCGCCCCCCAATTTTTTTAAACGAACCCCGGGTTTTTTGCATATTTGGAATGCTTATTCCATGTATTAATCACCCCGAAGTGAATAAATAGCCGAATACGCTGTCTTTATTTAATAATATGATTAATTATACTTTCTGTCGTCGTGCACGACAGAAATCCAGCACTGTGTTCTATGGTCAAAAACGTTTACGATAGTCAGGCAAGTTCAAAACAGGTTTGCGGTTTTCTTTTGTACTTGTTTGTCCAATAAACCTTCGGAACGTTCTTGATATGGTGGTCTAACATCGATTCGTGGGCAATTAGAGAGAAATTCGTATCCTAAAAAAAATCTCCTCCTGTCACATTAAAATAACGACGTTTTAACTGGCAACTGTTTATTTACACTTTTTATAAAATATGAAATTAAAAAAACCAACTCCTTGTTTTATGCTTGGAGGGAAAGCCACATAATTCCCTCTAATGGCTATGTCACTTTTTAAAGCACTTAACAGAGTCAAATCGATTAGATTGTGAAGTTCAGTTTTTGCATTAGCTTTGACTGAATTGAATTATGACCTGCTCGAACTTGATTTGGGCAACTTTGTATCATGCAATCAGTTAGGGCTGGGCCTGCGAGTATTTCAGCAACCACACATTACTTTCAACATATATGTTGTTTTGTATTTTTATCCTGCTAGCTTCTAACAAGGATGTGGGTTCGTCGCCTTGTAAAAATGGGAGGCATGTGTTTTATGGTTGATGGCGGTACATATTTTTTTGTCAGTGTGGCCAGGTGGGATATACAAGGTACCACTTGTGAAACTGTTATGGGTAAGTGTTCTGAACATCATGTGTGATGTGTTTCTTCTCCAGATAAATGCATACTTTACTATTCATAAAAAATGTTGCATCATATTAACCCATTTGGCTTGATTTATACATTTATGCAACAAATTTCAATCATAACAGATATCAGCTTGAAAGCTTACTGGTGTATAAAGGTAGCATTGCTGTTACATTTGTTTAACATGAGCAGAAGTGGAAAGATTTTGTTTGTTCAGTTTTTGTTGAAAAATTCCCAAAATAGTGGAATGGCAGAATTCCTTTGCTGTTACATGTATATGTATCATTGCATTTTTGGTTTAAAGCATTTTTTCTACAGTATGAGAACAGAATTTTTTCAATGGACTGTTTTCACTTACCTGTATGTCCCATGTCAGGGCAGGTCATGCCATGATTGACTACATGTAAGGGGGTGCAGAGTACCTCTTAGTCTGTTCTCCGAGACATGTCAGATGCAATGTTCCAAGTTTAATTCCATCTTTTTGAAGGAGAATCCTTACTAAGAAGAATATTAATTGTTACAATAGTACGTTTTAATTATTGGGCACAGATCAAGTCGTTTCATGGAAGAAGCATAAATGATAAAAACCCTGGATAAAGCATCTGGGTCTGATCATACACTCTTTAAATTCACACTAATGTATAAATATTATGGGTTTATAGCTGGTGCATACGCATCCTGCCATCGGAACAAACATGTTTATGAAAAGTGTCAGTGATGAATGTATAGGACGTGCCTAACTTTTCGGGGCGGCATCCACGCCCGTAAAATGCCAAAATGACTGGGGCCTGGAAGGTAGTTATAGTAACAAATTGGCTGATTTCCCAACACCCCCTGGATCCGCCGTTACTTTTCCAGCACTATCCCTATCATGTTCTAATCACTACGTCAAATTTTAAAAAATAGTGCATGTGGTCAGACCCAGATGTTTTTCATTTTCAAATTCTTTTTATGGTTAATTTGTTCTGTTTTTCAAAGAAACCACTCGATATTACTCCAAGATTTGTTTTAAACCATGATATTGTCATAATGTTGTAGTAACGGGTTCTATCTAACTTTACATGGATTTTCTTTTCACAATGCATATCAGTGCTTCATCCAGTGTTGGGATAGAATCAACAAAACACTTTTAATGTTGCTTCTTTATTAAGTTTAACCGTAACCCATAGTGTGTGGGTTGTACACACAAACTCTGAAAATATGTGCTCCCTGGCTGGATTTGAACCAATGAAGTAGAGATAGCCACATTGGATTGTACCATGCTGGATTTGGAAATATAAGGAGATTTCCAGAGAAGCGCCCCCATTTTTTTTTTTTCGAACCCGGGTTTTTTTTGCATATTTTGGAGTGCGTTCCATGTATTAGATCACACCTGAATTGAATAAGCTGAAATACTCCGGCTTTATGTAATAATATAATGATTTGTACTTTCTATCGTGCACGACAGAAATCAAAGCACGGGGATCTATGGGACATTAATAGTCCGGCAAGTTCAAAACACGGTTTGGGCTTGTGTTTCTTTCTTTTTGTACTTGTTTTGTCCAATAAACCTTCGGAGCATTCTTGGTAGGTGGTTCTAAACAATCGATCCTGTGCAATATGAGAGAAATTTGTACCTAAAAATCTCCTCCTGTCACTTTTAACTGTAAAAGTCATAGTGTGTGGCAATTGACACAGACCAATCTAGATACAATTGCTACATTTGATTCATCAGGTGTAATACTTCTGGGTAAGAAAATGGCAACTTTTGAACATCTTTTGCACAATTTTAACTTGGGAAGAAATCATTCCACCTCTTTAATAAAGGAGGGTATGGAAAAAATGATAAACCTTGGGCAGAATATATACCTATAGTCCTGGAGTCAGCTGTAGCTCAATATCTACTTTGTCTCAGATAATTTAAACGAAAAATAAATGTTTTTTTATTACGATAACATTTAAGTAATATGTTAAAATAACATTGGATGCATAATACATTTTGATAGATTTTAGGCATTCCAAAATGTCATAAGAATATTTATTACACAACTTTTCCCCTTGGCCCAACATCACTGAGTCCACCACTGATATAAAGGTATCTACAACTGGCACCAGATCCGCACAATGTGGATTTTCTGAGATCCATATCTGTTTGGATGTGCGTTGGCCCGTCTACAAATGCACATTTTCATTTTTCATGCAGTTAACAGCGTGAGTGTGCGACTTTCAATAAAAAGGTAAACGCGTAGTGCACGTATGCAGCGCATAACAGAATCACAGTTAACTTGGCACTGCATGGAAACGCTATGAAACCGCGCTGAAGCGCGTTCCTGTTCGCACTCCCTACGCTGTGCAGAACACGAGACTCCCAGTGGTACACACACACAGGTCACATTGATCTGGGCCGCATTGGATCGCATCTGTTGTCTCATGAGATAGCCAGCCCATAATTAATACCTTTTGTGTTATTTTGGCCTTTAATACATCTATATACTGAAACTAAGTGAAAGCAAGATCGCAAGACTAATGTATAATGCTTTGTGCTTGCTTCTGAATGCTTGTTTGATTATATAGACTTTACTGTTATTTTATTGGAAGGCATTGACACTGCAATGCTACATTGCAACCTAAGCACACACACATGTACTCTCATGCATTCATCGTCTTGCATAATAACAAGGCACATTGCTATAGCAATGCAAAGCAAAAGTTACAAGTACCTTTTTTAAATGTAAAATTTCTTTAGGGATTGTATCAGAACGTAAGCTAACAGTTAACTAAGAATTTTTGCATCTAAATAAGTGATGATAATTAGTCCATGATACAAAGGTCATATGAAGTCTCAAGTCTAGCAAAATAATAACAATGAATTTTAAAAAGCCACCATAATTCCCAGTCTAAATCCCCTTTCACCCCTTTCATGTTAATCATAGCTAATAATTTGAATAACAATGCATATGTTTTGTACATGTATAAGGGATGATTTACTACTTAACAGCGCTTCCTCCCAATTTTAAATATAACCATTTCTTTTGCTCTCATAGCAGTCCATGCGCATCCTCCACCATGTGAAAACGAGGGCACATGTTATGCCCTCAGTGAACGACACCACCTATCTCTGCCAGTTCAATAAGGCTTTACAGGGCTACTGCGATATACCACCAGGTAGGGCCAAATTAAGTGCATTACAATTCAATACACTTTTGCCGTGGTATTCTGCTATATTGAAATGCGCCAGTGCATTCATGACCCAGTCGTAGTGTACAAACATGTCATTTAGAATGCTTGGGTGAGAAGGCTGAACGATGTGGGTACATGAATAATTAAACTAGCTGTATAGTCTAGTGGGTAGAAGGGTTGTTCGTACACCCCCCTGAAATAAACTTCTAATCAATTTCACTATATCAGAAAAATGCGTAGAAAAACATTAGCTATGTTAAACATCAAAAAGTGTCCCACGTACCATTTTTATGCAAATTTAAATGCAAATTCTATCGCCATTACAGAAAAAATACATTTTCGATATATCTCAGCCAATACTGTTGATAAATGAACAATGAGGTGACTGGAACCTATGTTTCGAGGGTCAAGATCAAGATGGAAACATTTTGAATTAAACCAGATGTTCCGGATTGACGTAATATGCAAATTGGGTCCGCCATTAAGCTAAAAATACAAACTTTTCGCTATATCTCCAATCCATACTGTTGATAAATGAACACATAAGGTAACTGGACCTATGTTTCGAGGGGCAAAGATCAAGATGGAACCATTTTGAAAATTACACATGGTCCTCATGATGGATGTAAATGCAATTATGGGTCGCCATTAGCTAAAATACAATTTCGCTATTATCATAGTCTCAGCCAATTTTCTGTTGATAAATGAACAAATAGAAGGTTACTACTGGGCCTATGTTCGAGGGTCAAAATCAAAGATGGAACCATTTTGAAAATTACCAGATGTCCCCATGATGACCGTAATATGCAACTTAGGGTCGCCATTAGCTAAAAAATACCAATTTTCGAGTTCTATCTCAACATATGTTGATTAAATGAACAAATAAGCGACTGGACCTATTATTTCTAGGGTCAAAGAACAAGGTGGAACATTTTTGAAAATTACCAGATCTTTCCATGATGACATAAAATGCAAATTAGGGTCGCCATTAGCTAAAATACATATTTGGGTATATCCTGGCCAATATTCCACATACTAGACCGTGTACAGGGTGTAATCAAGCCAAAAAAACAAGCAGGAAAAATGTGAAGAAAAAGATATTCGGTCTTCGGAAGGCATTCCGTCATGTGGCTATCCCATATAGCATAAAATTCAAAGGAGGGCGGCAAATAGAACGACTATGTTTCGTATATGCCGGCCGCCAACCAGAAAGCATTGGTTACAGTCTTGTAGGACCTTGGATCTCATATCTTCAAACAGTGAGATCCTTGCTGTTATCTTTGTTTACCCTTGCTTTGTGTGTATGTGTGTGTGTGTGTCTTGTATTGTGTGATGTGTGATGTGAATTAAACGAAAAACTATCGCTATGAGAAACTGCTGAACGCCTACATAAGGACCCAAAGATAAGGACCATATCTCCTTTGACAAAGGTAGATCACAACAAAAAGTAGCCAGTTGCATTTTGGGAATAACTGTTTCTGATGAAGCTACACTCCTGGAAACATTGACAGGTGTCAAGGTGTTGCGATATCTTGCAGGCTTTCAATGAGTCCATCGGGACCTCGATTATGATTTATGGGTGGGGAGGTCCCAGTTGCAGAGATGAAGGCTCCTAATCCACGCACGGGTATCTTGCCTTGCTGCCAATAACCTGATAAAAAGCCATAAATACAAAATATTCTTGCATATTGGTGGTACTATAGATCATGTCATTCTCAAAAAATGGTTGTTGTGAATGATGAGCCATCAGGAAATTTTGGGCCAATGCGCGTGAAGTGAATGGTGGGGGAATTCTGGTGTGTTGATTTTCAAGCCTATTAGCAACCCTGCAACTTATCTACCCCCGGCAGAATTATTGCCTTATGGCTTTCGACTCCGTTTGCAATTCTTGTATCGTGATCCCCTTCAGCACTGTTGAAGCATGTTTCGCCATGGGAATTAGTAAGATTTATTCAAGTTATCCATTTTCCCAAGTGGCATAAGATGTTGTCTTCTGACTAATTTTAGGTCTATGTTTTATGCCTATGTTTGATTCTTTGACCAGGGCCTTGACAGGGCTGTGTTAACTCAAACAAAATCATGAACTCCAGAGTGGCCAACCGGTGCAGAATCATGGTAAGATGCTTGTTTTGGAACATATAATATCTGAGACTGATTTCCGTTGTCCCTCTGGCACTGCACGGTACGGTCCTTGCCCGTAGATTTTAAAACTTTGCGCAATATCTCTAAGTCCATCTTTACCAGTTATTCTCTCGACTGTGTTATAGTCCAAGGAAGGTCTATTGACTCATGGAAAGCCTGCTGAATATTACGAATGAGAGCGACATCCTTTACACTCGATAAGTGAAAGACCATACCCATTTTCTGGACCCCGTGACTCCCCTTTGTTATTCCAAGAGGAGTAGACTTGAGGGGGCTTTGTGAACGCCTTTAATCTCTATTTTCGCGGAAAATAAATTCTGGTGGAAATGGTCCACCACCGGAAAACAATCTACGAGGGGGGGGGGGCGATTCCTCTGTGAAGTCGATACTCCCGGTTGGTGTATCATCTCCAACAGATGACTATCCAACTCGTTCAAGATCATCAGAGAATTTTGCTGATCACAGTTAGGTATTTGATCGCAGACTGATAGCATGCGATTTTGGGACTTATATGATTGCCGAGATGTCACTCACTCCATATGAAGCTGCTCCACTCTTTATCCCTGCAGTTCCTTAAATTTAACTGAGGGTGTAAAACTACTATGATGTTTTAATATCTTTTTAAAGTAATTTTACAGAGTTTTAAGTTTAAAATGCTGATATCTTGTATGACAGTAGTAATTTTTTTCTCCTGTAGTTCCTTTAAATAACTGAGGGTTTTCAAACTACCATGATACAATGTGTGGATATCACACTGCATGTTGGCAGAGAGTCATGGAGACTGTAGAATTCTGTTCTTCAAGTTTGCTTTTTCGGCATGATTAACAACACAGTAATATCTTAGTCTCGCATTATCTTGTAATCATACCATACGTTGAATTTAAGAGAAATGTTTCAAGTATGTGTATAGAAGTCTAAATTTACTTGGCCGGAACGTTTCTTATAATTACCTACAAAACGAGACTATCGAAATTGAAGGCCCTAATTTGCAAATTCTTAGTATTTTGCAGGTGAACATATTACGACATAACATATGTAGGTGCCTTTCATTATCCTTGACCCTAAAACATAAGCCTCGTCATCTTATGTGGGTATTGGCCACGATGTGACCAAATATGGATTTTGGCAATGGCGACCCCTAATTTGCATATTATGTCATCATGGTGACATCTGGTAATTTTCACAATGGTTCCATCTTGATCTTTGACCCTCAAAACATAGGTCCAAACACCTTATTTGTTACATGTATCAACAGTATTGTTGGATATATCGAAAATTGTAAATTTTTTTAAGCTTTTAATGGCGACCCTAATTTGCAATTACGTCATCATGGGGACATCTGGTAATTTTTCAAAATGGTTCCATCTTGATCTTTTACCCTCTAAACATAGGTCCAGCAGTCACCTCATTTGTTCATTATAATCAACAGTGTTGGCTGACAATGTCTCTCGAAAATTGTATTTTTCTGTAATGGCGATACTAATGTTGCATAAATTTGCAAAAAATATCGTGGACACTTTTTGATTTTTTTAACATAGCTCATCGTTTTCTACCTTTTTTCTATTAGTGGACTTGATTAGAAGTTTAATATTTCAGAGGGTGCACGAACACCCCTTCTACCCACTAGACTAGGAGTTTAGGTGGTGTGCTTAATAATCGGGATGTCAAATGAAACAAGTTAAAAGAAAGGTTTTGTTCATTTGGTTTTAAAAATTTGTGTGGATTGGGCCCACTTAAAGTTCCGAATGGACAACAACCATTGCAAAACTTTTGTGATTGCTCACTTTCCTCACATCATAATTATTCTTGATGAACTTTGCCCACTTGTAAAACCAAACTTTGTTTGGCAGAGCCTGTTTTAACCACATATGCTTTTTAAAACATGTAACATGTACCATGCTTCTCGTTCATTTCGAAACTCATGGCTGGTATATGAAAGGGAGCTAACTTTAGACCTATGTTTAAAACCAGGGTTAGTCCATACAACATACACGAGTGGACCTTTTTCCCCTTTCCAAATAACTGTGGAAGGTTGTGGGCCATACCAGGTGAGAAATTCCTCATGGATGGGCTGTTTTGGCCATCCAGGAGGAATTTCTCCTGTTACATTTAACTTTCCACAATTTTTAAAATGAAAAAAGTCCCTTGGGTAGGACTAACCCTGGTTTAAACCCAGTCTAAAGTTATACTCTCTTTCAGAATACCAGCCATAGGCAGGTATTCTCAAAGTGTAGGCTAACATTGATAAGACCCAGGTTTACAACAGGGTTAAGTCCTTCATATATTGACCGTTCCCTTTTTGTAAACATTGGCTGAAAGTATATTAATAGGTGAGAAAATTACTCAAGGATGGACTGCCAGGCAGGCGCGTAACCAGACCTTGGCCTCCGGGGTGGCAAGACTCAAGAAGTTTCCCCCCAATTTTTTTCCGGCTCGCTAACGCTCGCCGGTAGACCCATATTTTTTTTCCACAGGTTCGCAATCTGAAGAGCGGAGGGGGTGGGGGGAGGAAAATCATTTACTTCTTCTTTTCTCCGCCCTTTACCTCCTCTTTTCGTCATCTCCTTTCCCCCTTTCCTTCTCTCTTTTCCCTTCCCTTCTCCTTCTCTCTTTCCCTTCTCTTTACCCCTTTCCTTCTCTTCTCTCTTTTTTTCCCTTCTCCTTCCCTTCCCTTCGTCTTTCTCCCCTCCTCTTCCCTTCTCTCCGTCCCCATTTTAACCCGTTCTCCGTCCCCATTTTAGTTGTCCGGGGGGGGGGGGAGTCGTCCCCTCCTGCCCCAGCTGTTTACGCCCTGCTGCCAGGGTCTAATGTTAGACTCCCTTTGATACATCACCTTGTCTGGGAATAATTTTATTTCCATCACGCTTAGATCTTGTTTAAAGGTTGTGATTGGTTTCATCAATACACATAATTTATGTGGGAATTAATGTGGTGGGTTACAGTGGAAGTAAAAAAAGAGGAACCTTAGGTTTATTTTAACTGAAAACCAATTGTTTTATTTGCAAAGTCGGAAGGGGGAAGCTTTGAGAGCAAATAGCTTACTTGCCACATGTAGATGTTATCCACTACTTTAAACCATTAACATTGCAGACATTTTTTCTGTTGTAATGCTTTAAATACATTGGTAATGGGCTTATCTGCTTTTGATGTTATATTTAACTAAAATTGCTTGCGTCAATTAAAAATGCCAAATGACTAAATATTTGATAGAAACACTACAAACAAAAAAAACTATGAACATTTTTTCTGCAACGGGACAGCCATGTTTAATTTCAAAGGGCATGACACTATTAATACCACGAAGGGATATGTTCAAAGTGTTATTAAACAATACTTAATATTGAGGTTCTTTTCTACTACCCTTGAGTTCTTGGGTTGGTGAAATAGCAGGGGAAATAGCTGGGGTATTTTGGTGGGGGTGATATCAGGCGCATCCACGCTGGCCGAATGCATGGGAAGTGTTGGAAATATTTGGAAGATGCAGCACAAATGGTGCAATTTGGTGCATGCTGATGGCGCATTTTTCCAAACTATCTTCTCCCCACTGCTTTCTCTCTATTTTTTGCAAGTGGTGGGGGAACCCTCTTTAGCCCGGTGTTATACCCTACTTAAAGTCGCAGTAAAAACAAAAATGCACGTTTTAAATCCCCATCCAGCTTCTTTTGAGGCTGCTCCCATTATTTTTATATTTCAGTCATAACTGAAGAATGCTTCAGAAGTTTAGAACTTCTTACAGGGTTTCATGTACAAAAGCCCTTTTTTTTAAACAGGTTTTGTAATTTGTGATCTATTAGACAGTCTTACATGAAGAAGTGGACAAAATACGTTCCTATTTTTTCAGGCACTGCTGCCACCAATGTTTGCTAAATAATGGTAAAAATAATATTGGCCACATTTTTTGGATATAAAAAAAACAACCCCTCTCCCACCTTACCCAAAAAAAACCCCTAATGATAAACATCTTTTATTTTTACTAAGCCAATGCTAATCATACAATTTATTTATAACACTGTAGAGTACATATGTAGTTATGGAACCATTTTCTATTTCAGTAATGTTTGGTTTTAAAAAACTCTGTCTAGTGCCACTGGTGGGTGAACAGTTGTTTGTGATAGCAGGGTTACTTTCAATGGTGTTGAATATTTCTTGATGCCCATACTGAAAACACGGATATTGTAAGAATAAACTTTGTTTTGCTTGCTCTCCCAATCTGTTGATAAGGGTGGAAGGATTTTCCCTTTGTAAACAACCTAGT
>JAMKCH010033846.1:0-15445 GCA_023653785.1 Ophioderma brevispina | reverse complement strand
AATGAACAATGGGGTTTCAATGCAATAACAATGATGTGTGGCAATTTGTATTATTTTTCAGTGCTCATCGTATGATGGTTCAACCATTTTCCTTTTCCAGAAACAGAATACTGATTCAATATAAACATTTTCAAAATTTAACATTCGATCTTGCTGGAAATACATATGAGTATATTGAAAGTTTGAGAGGACAAAACAGCCAGCCACTCCTATTTGGATATTGGTCCCAGTTGCGCGGCAAGAATTCAAAACTCAAGCCAAACTCGTGATTTGTTATCTTTGACTCTCAAGAGTGCTGCGGGATCTGCCGGCTGTGTCCTCAGCATGATCCAAATTGTTCACATCAGTTGCGATCAACAGGTGTAACTGTGGGGCAATCTACACGGCAGCGCAGATCCAATTCGTATCCGAATCGATCCAGATCCCGTATTCAATTTGCGTCTACACGGCATGATCCAGATCTGCAACGCGTACATGGTGAGTACCGCTTGGTTAGTGTCGCTGCACTTAAGCGCGTACTTTTAGGTACGCGTAAAGTATTCCGCGATTACCAGCCTATTACCAAGTTACGCGTACTAACTTACACTGTTACGCTTCGAAGGTCGCCGTACTTTTTCGCACTCACCTGCGCCGTGTAAAGTTCTATAAACGGTCTACCTCGTGATCTGGATCTCGGGGAACGGATCCGATCTTGAATCTGCGCTGCCGTTGTAGATTGCCCCTGTGAATAGGAGCATTCGTGTCCTCAAATAATGCATAACAATCATTGATAGTAGAACAGTGATTCGATTATACCTGTTTAAAAAGTTTTTTAACATTCGATCTTGCTGTCAATATAGAGGACATTGAAATCTATTAATGTGGACAAACACACTCATTTGTTGTCCTTTTTGCGCGCAAAATTCAAACTCAGAAAACCCTCTTTGTTACTTCGATATTTACTTCCATCAGTGAGTTTGACGAACGGACGCAAATATCGAGGTTGAAGAGCAAACGATCGGCATATTGTGTCAATCTCGCAATAGTACTAGATGCACGCAACTTTGTCTATTTTGCTTGCGACCTGCTGGACACCCTTATTGCACCACATCCAATGCACCACAAAGGCACATTGCAATGCATGGTGACAAAATACTTACTGCATAACCTGACGTTCTATTAGAATATGGACGATACGCTGAACTGCACTCCCGTAATCCCATCACATTTAGTGCATGTTGGTTTGAACTGCAAGATTTACGTATACTCTCACAGTTAGGCAATATCATAGTCACCCCTGAATCCGCGAAAAAAAAGTGTGAAAAATAAATCATCACATGTTTTTTTTCCTTTATTCGGTTAATTCGACAAAAGAAATATTTATTTTAATAGATAACTTAAGTGGTGGCTGGGCAGGCCAATGGACTGGATGGAGTAAATCACACTTTTCATTTCCTTATTCTATTTAGACCTTGCTTGACCCACTAGAACTCTTATTAACCCTCGACTTAGAGTACCTTTTTGTAACACACGGTTTTTAGGGGTTGGTTATCAAGGTGGTGGTTACCACCCCCCCCCCCCTCCCCCGGACTGTGTTTGAGCACCCCTGCTTATGATTTGATAAACCCGTGGGTAGCTAGGGTTATTCTTTCCATTGATACCAAACAAGTACCAACATACCTAGTATATGCGTCACAATGACTTCATAAGGCGGCAAAATGGAATTTCGAAGATAATAGGCGAAAATAAAATTGTGTGATTTATTCAGCTCTAACTATGATGACAATTGACTAGCTTTACATAAACATAGTTTTAGATCCATAATGTACACGAATATTTTCAAAATATACCATGTTTTGCTTTGGTGGTAGACCGCCCCCTTACATTCGACCTTTGACGGCAACCTGACCCCGGTGAAGGTGACCACCTTCCCCATTTTTCGCTGAAATGACGGGAAAGGATGAGAAATGATTTATTGTACGGCACCGGAAGGAGGTCAATGGGGTAAGGCATCACCAGCACACCTTGGTAAGACGCGGGTTAACAAAGAACAATTGCAGACAGTTGCCTAATTTACTCACTGAGCAGGATTCTCAAATCCAGGTCATTCCTACGCCACACTGTAGACGCCGGGTTGCAGCCCGTAGTAATAATTTTCGTTGTCAAATAGGCTTACTAAGTCTCATACGTAAATACCCCTCATGACCATATACCACAATACGGTAAGACCACGCCAAGGAGTCTCAAACATAAGCGATGACGTCCTATAAGAAACCCATATGGGCACAAAATCACTGACAGACAGACACACCCGCGGGCTTGCCCGAGCTATCATGGGACTGTGGACTCCATCACGCTGTCAAAGCTTTATCCCGGGGATAGGGATAGACGAGGAGCCCTTGTTAATGGGTAATAATCACTCTATAACATTGGAATTTTGGTTCCGAAGCTTTGAAAGTTAACCCTAAATCAAGCCTAAACTCTAACACAAACCCTAGTTGTAAAATTATTCAAGCCACGCGGGGCCGTACGCAGGATGTTTTTTTTGGGGGGGGGGGGGGTGTGCGGGACTTCGAAAAAGTGGACTGTTTGCTGAAAAAGTGGAACTTTTGGGCTAAAAGTGGACCTAAACCCCTAAAATGATCCGTTTTTGGACCTTTTGAACATTCATCACCAAAAAGTGGGACTTTATGTATTTTGACTTTTTATCAAAAAAAATCAGCAAAACGTGGAATTTTGACCCTTAGTGGAATTTGGGGGGGTGCGACCGCACCCCCGCACCCCATGCGTACAGGCCTGACGGACCATTATGACTAGCCTAAAACCATACATTTGTTAATGTTTAATGTAAAATATCTATAGTTAGGTCATTTGGGGTAATTCCGTGACCGTGGAGAGCAGAGCATCATTTCTCAGTGGGAGTTATCTGTTGAGGTTATACTGAACAAATTAGCGGGGGTGCCCTCGAGAAAGTATGGGCGGAATCCAGGAGGAGGAAAAGGAAAAAATTCATAATACGGGGTATATAAAAAAATGCTGTAAAAGGTAACCAAAGTGTTCCTCTTTTTCAAGGATAAAAAAAAAATGTATAGTTATGTATGTACTACCTACAAGGTATGGTTACTGAGTAGAAGGACAAATTCTTTAAAAATGGTATCAAAATGTTAACCTTCCACAGTGGATTGCAACAAAAGGAGTTGACACTCCATTTGTATTTTGTTTATGGAGATAAATGACAACAACAAGTCAAGACTCTATTGCATCTCCGAATTTAAAAAATATGGTAGCGGTTTTTGCAAAATGTTTTAGGTTGCAGTCTCTGAGGAAAAATGAAACAATTTGAGCCATTTTGAAGAATCGGAGCCAAAGCAATATTAAGATTTAACTTTTCGTGATGGACCTTGACATTTGACCATAGATTTTTGTGTTATATCTCCATAACCATAAGTTATAAGTAGTACAAACATACCTTTTTTAAATCCTGAACAAGACGTAACACTTTGGTACATTTTTACAGCAGTCCAAAGCATTTTTCATTTTTGACCACTGTATGATTGAATTTTTCTCCCTCCTGAATTCTGCACCACACTTTCACGAGGGAAACCCCCGCTTAATTTGTTCAGTTAACCTTCCATAGAAGACAAATTCCCTGAGAAATGATGCTCTGCTCTCCACGGTCACGGAATGGAATTGCTCCAATGACTCAACTTTCCTCTTAACACCAAGGCAGGGTCAGATCCGGGCATAATGGCATTGGGGGACAAAATTGCAACAAAAAAAAATGGCATTAGAGACAAAAAAGTGGATATAAAGCCACCATTTCATTATATTCCGAGTACAATACAAAATGTAATTGAAATCGGAATACTAACAAGGGCCGGAATAATAACACTTGCAATCATAACTAAAACGACGATTGTAGTTCCATTAAAAATAGTGATGACAAAATTTTAAAGTTAGTAGTAATGCATGAACCACCAGATTTCAAACAGGCCACCACACAGTGTATTTTTAGTGTGTTCAATTGATTCCGGGTAAGGAAACAATTGACCAAAAACTGTCAAAATAACTGCAATTTCCATACATCGCTATTTTCAAGATGGCGACATCTCTTCGAAAATTATATATCCTAGGAGATGTTTTTGGTGTCAAAATAAATGTTTTCTGGTCAAGGAGTTCAATAAAGCGATTTCAAAACGTTCAGATGAATATGAAAGTGATGCCAATTGCATCATGTCCGCTGGTTTCCAAGATGCATAATATTGGAATCGTTAGTTATGTAATGTCGCAAAATGATATTTATATTTTATATTCAATACAAACCTTAATAATTAATACCAACCCAAAATCCATACCATCATTCATTAGAACATCTAACGCGGTTAAGGGTATCTATAAAGGAATCCCTTAGGCATTCTAAGACTCCAACGAATAGGAATAGTTTTGAGGTCTCAAATGCTTGCTTAAGAAAGTAGGGGAAAACACGATCAAGCCCCACTTAATGCAATGGGACGTGACATTCTGTACCCCCTACATCGGTAACTAAGTATTTTAGATGTCAAAAATATCCTCTTTTAATTCTATGAACTCCATCACTAATTTGCACCATTTTTCTCTAAATCGGAGCAACTTTACATTTAACCCCTGTACAACTGAACTTGACCCTTTTTATTGATCTTTGCTGTTTTAGCCTTAAACTCTTAAATTACTGTAGAATAGTACAAACTAGAACATTCCTGAATCATTGTGGTTAGACAAATAACATTGTGTAGTACTTGCTCAACATGATGGGGTCAATGAAAAATTGACCCCTGTACAAACTTTGTCTTTGCCCACTCTCCTTAAGGTACTATTTGCTGCCACTTTAAGAATTACGTTTCATGGGTCCCTGTCATATTTAATCACTTAAACCTTTTGTGCTTGAGATGTGTTACAAATCGTGCTAGCTCACTGGTTAAAAGATTAACTGCGAAACGCTTCGTTGATGAAGTTTGCATTAAGGGAAAACAAAAACTTGTCTTCCAGCCAAGGACAATTGCCGACCTCACACAGTATTAGAGAACTACTGGCCGTTTGTTTTTACAACACATCGTTGTCCTCATGCCAGGGGTCACAGATTTTCACCCAGTTTTATTTGGGTTGAAACTCGCGCCCGCGTTCATGATAACAAACATTTATCAATTTCCCCCAAGCGACAGTTAAATAAATGAAAGACAAGTTCACAAAGAGTGGATACAAAATACCCAAAATGTTATTCCTGAAGCCTCTGATTAGTTTCTTTTAAACGAAATGATTAGAGGACAGGCCTGCATACAGCGCAATTGTTCAGAACGATATGCCTATCACTGAATACTTTATTTAATCCCACTATTTCAAAGACTTAAACAAATAATGATAGTCAACATTAATTGGGACGATGCGGGATGGTCCGGAAGAAAGCTTACAAGTCATTCTTGAGTCCTATATGACTTACTTATTGTGCAACTTATGTCCAGAATATCCAGATCTACATCTACAGCCGGCGTTGTGTTACACAAGTGCCACCATTTTGACAAAAGTTTTAAGTATCCTTGCAGTCACCTAGAAGAACAATGTAGAAGGCATTGTAATATTCTTTAGATGGACAGGAAGATGAACAAATACTTTTAAAGGCGTTTAGCAATGGAATCATTAATCCTCTTAATGGCACATATTAGTTTATAGCATTTGTATTTATTAATTGATACCCAAAAGGCTTGTGATGAAAAAAAATGCCAAGAATGTCCAAAATAAGTCTTTTGATTCATCACTTTTGACACAAATTCTCGACGTGCTGAAAATGGGCGGAGGAGATCGGCCCGTGTGTGTTGTGGGGTGGTGTGTTCGTGCTGACGTAACGCCGAGCGTATCAGGACTATAAAGCCTGCAGAAATAGCTGTGAAATGTTCAGGTGAACCACCGGCATGTATTCGCATGATGCAGAGCACGTTAGAATAAGAACGTTGGGGGGTGATTGTCAACTGGCCTCACGATAACTGGTTCGAACACCGATCACATGATCACAACACAAACCTATGCGATATATAATTCGGAACAGGTTTTGAGCCAAAGCGGACGTCTATAAACCAGTAACAAATGGATACTAACGTGCATACAGCGAACGAATTGTGTTATTCGAATGTTTGGACGCGATCTCGAGAGAAAAAGTCCTTCAATTATAATTGCTTCAGTGTAAGAACCTATAGATGATGGTTGGACAATCAAGGTTTACAAACCCAAGTTAGCACCTGCGTCTACTGACATGTTTGGAACAAATATTCCCATACACTACAGCATCAATAGCTATCACGACTGATTGAGCGCGAATTTAAAGCACAAGCCCTGCAGATGCCTGCAGCTACTGCCAGGCAGTGCTTTGTCGGGTTGCCGGCGTCGGCGGTTGACGTCACATGTCAACTCATCTATACAATGAGTATTTATACATCGTAATTATTATTAGATAAAGGAAGCAACCGCGGCGAACATACTGGTATACCCAACACAATAGATTCCAGAGCCACCTGTTTAACAGAAAGTTGTATCTTGGGTGTTAATCCCATGCGCTCAACTGTGTTAAATAATGAGATCCAGCTTAATTGGCGTGGATGCTGTACTCTGTTTGTGTCTTCTATTTTTACTACTGAGCACTGAAGGATATGACGAGTTGACAAGTTTTGACTGAAACATATGAATGAATATTTGACAGCATGATTTCCAGTTTATCACATAATTTCAAGATATTATGATATAATTTTCCACTTGATCAGAAATTTTTTCCTTTCCACTTGACAAGATAAGTCCCAGTGATCAGATATGTCCACTTATTTTGATAATATATTTCCCAACTGGATACTTAATTACAAGATAGTTTGATCACATAATTTCCACTTGATCAGATAGTTTTCCCACTGCACCATGAATTTCCAGTTGATCACTCTAATTTTAAGAATTCTACAAAATAGTTTTTCCCATTTGACCACAATAATTTCGAGATATTTGACAAGATAATTTCCACTTGATCAGATATTTTCCACTGACAACGATTTAATTTCCAGTTGATCACTTAATTTCAAGATATTGACAAGATAAGTTCCAGTGATCACATAATTTGCCACTTTTTGATTAATATAATTCAAATGGATCACTTAAGTACAAGATATTTGATCACATAATTTCCACTTGATGAGATATTTTCCACTATAAGATAATTTCCAGATGATCACTAATTTCCAGAATTTGAAAATAATTTCCAGTTGTCACTTAATGTCAAGATATTCAAACAGATTAATTCCCACTTGATCAGATATTTTCCACTGACCAAGATAGTTTCCAGTTATCACTTAATTTCATAGATATTGACAAGATGTAAGTTCCAGTTGATCACATTTTGCCACTGTTGATTAATATAATTTCAACTTGATCACTTAATACAAAGATATTTGATCACATTTAATGTCCACTTGATCAGATATTTTCCACTGACAAGATAATTTCCAGAGGATCACTTAAGTCAAGATTATTGACAAGAAATTTCCAGTTGATCACTTAATTTCAGTAGTAGTGGTTGAATGGAAAACTCCGCACTGACTGGGTCGAGTCTTAGTTGGTGTGAGACAGGGATGCCTTATATATCATGCCTCTTCAATCTCTTCTTAGAATTTGTTATAATGAGAGTTCAAAACCTATGCTCCGGAATCCAAATGGGAAGCTGAAAATCAACAACATTCGTAATGCCGATGACACAACCCGGATGGACATGGTTGCTTTGAAAAGTTACAGCTATGCACAGAAGAACTGGAAAAGGCCTGCGCCAAATGGGGAAGGAAGATCAACCAATTAAATGCAATCAGGTCCGAGGACACAAGAGCATCAGCCTGAACAAGACACCTATTGACAAAGTAAATGATTTTGTCTTTCTTCGGAAGGTAAGTCCATTCGTTTAAGGAGGACAGCAAGAGGCGTACAAGACTGGCAGCATGGGCCATCGGTAGACTCAGGAATACAATCTGGTAGCAAAAATGACATCACAAGATCGCTCAAAGTCAGAAAATATACCAGTCTTTTACTCCCCATTGCCACCAATGGAGCAGAGTCCTGGGTAGACTGCCAAAAGCTAGAAGCTTTGAGATGAGATGCCTCCGGTCCATCCTAAGGATGAACCTTTGACAAAAATTAGAAATGATGCAATGAAAATTAGAGAGCGTCTGAACATCACATGCCACCATAACGAGATGCAGTCAAAGGAGGACGGCTGAAGGGTTGGACCCAATGTCGTCGGATGCCAGGAACACAGATTACCTACAAGCCTATACGCACGACTTCAACAAGCCTAGGAAGCCAGGTCGCCCAACAGCAAGAGGAAGGACCAGATCCCCAAGTACACAGGGCTTGGACCTCCCAAATGCCGAATTATGCAAAGGCAGACACAGAATGGAGGAGAGATATTACTCATGAGAAGAGCAAAGGGACACCCCGTCTATGCCCAGTAAAGTAAAAGTCAAAAGTCACTTAATTTCAAGATATTCGACAAGATAATTTTCACTGATCACGGTATTGTCACTGACCAAGGTAGTTTCCAGTGATCATTAATTTCAGATATTGACAAGATAATTTCCAGTTGATCAACTAATTCAAGATATTCGACAAGATAATTTCCACTTGATCAATATTTCCACTTGATAATTCCAGTTGATATATAAATTTCCAAAGATATTGACACACCATATTTCCAACTTCGTGACGTCATAATTGTGACGGATGATGAAGATGATGGGCCAGTGTCGTGCAAGGTAGCAGAATTTGGAAACCAGTATACGTTGCAGGTCATGCATTGTACATAGGATGCCCATTTTGCTGATAGGTTAAAGGTTCCCTTTATTAATAGGCTACACTGGTGTTACCGCAGTATTATTTGGGACGAGAGGTTCATTTTATTTTAAAGTTGGGGTTGGGTAGAGTTAATGAGTTAAGGGGTTTTTAAGGATAGGGTAAGGCTATTTTAGGATTATTGGCCTACACTGAACTCGTTTTTATGGGTTAGGGTTTTTTATTGATGGTCACGGGGGCATCCAAACATGATAGGCCTATATGTCATTGAAATATAGGGAGTATGTGTTTTCCTCTTGACATGTTTCAATTTCTCCCACCCCCTCGTAAAAATAATGCAACGGTCACTAATGTTATTTAAGCTATCTTGTCGTGTACGAGTGAGTCAACTAAGCCCTGAACACTTATTTGTTGTCGGCGTGTGTCCGTATAACAATTGACATACGAACTAGTTTACAGTCAAGAACCGCACGCTGTAATATGGATCCCTACTGTGCCGAACTATGGGATAAACCCCACTGTTCGGCAAGTAACCGTACCGTTTGGCAGGGTAATGACGGAGCCCGCATTTTCGGGCATGATACTCGCCGAAACCACCGGCATTTTGCCAGATACCCTTGCCGTACGGCCAAGGGTCAAACATACGGCCAAGGGTCATTTGCCGTCAACACGGACACGTTCGGCATAACCCGGTGGTATTCAGCGCAGCACGGACTGTGTGGTTTGTGCCGAAACACCCGGGTGACGAAATACCCGGGTGCCGAAGTTCCCTCCTTCTCAGAACTGCAGAAGTACCGGGCATTCGCAGAGGAGAAGGGGAGTGGAAAATAACGTGCTGTTGATGTGTAAAACACGTGTTACGCATTTTTCGTGATTTTATGGGACAATTCTACAATTGAAACTCATTAAAAATCAGGCTTTATGCAGTAGTAGACATGAATACGATTTGTAGGCCTAAAGCCCAAAAGCACCCACATAGACCCATGAAGAAGAATTCGCGTTCGTTAGCAAGGTAGCCGAATTCGAGGAAACAATGTATATAAGTTAATGCATTGATATAATGTGGCTCCCCTTTATTTATTATGCCGGTTGAAACACGGGTTAGGTTTAGGGTTGGGGTAATAGGGCCTCTATAGGCCTAGGGTTAAGATTAGGGTAGGAATTAGGTTAGGGTTTGGGATTAGGGTCTGGTGAGTACAACATTGGGATTAGACCCTGGGATAGACCTATGTGATTTTCTAATTGAAAATATGGGTTATGTTATTTTAGTTTTTCTTGATGGGGGGGGTTATGTTAATGTATTGATTTAAGTAAACCAAGCACCTATCTGCATATCAGCAGTGAATCATGATGTAAGCCTACTAATGGTGTGTGCGAGATGGGTTGGTATGGGTTCATGCAATAGGGCCTATGTAACCTTACAATGGGTTCCGGGGTGGGGGTTATGCAATTTTCCAAAACACATCTGTCATTTTCTACGGTACCCCCGTGTAATAAATGAACGGGCCCTAAAATTATTAGTTTAAAGCTAATCTTAGCCTGTTAGTACGAGCTGAGTCAACAGAACACCTATTTCGTGTCATCCTGTGGTCGTAGAGCCAATGACAAAAGAACTTCGTTACATCCAACAACCGCGCTGTAATAAGGATCTCCCTGTGCGAACTACTGGGATAACACATTGTTCGGGCAAGTAACCCGGCCGTTCGGCAGGGGGTTATGACATAGCCCGCATTTCGGTATGAATAATTGCCGAAACACCGTGCGTTTTCGGCAGATCCCCCTGCCGTACGGCAATGCCGGGCGGTCCTCGGCATAGCCCGGTATTTCGGCGCAGCAGCTGACATTCTGATGAAACTACTTTCCGCCATTAATTAAACCGTTTATGCTAATTGAAGCCCGTCACGAATTAGGACGTCACGAAGTGGAAATTATGTTGTCAAATATCTTTGAAAATTAAGTGATCAACTGCAATTATCTTGTCAAGTGGAAAATATCTGATCAACTGGAAATTATCTCGTCAAAACCTTGAAATTAAGTGATCACTGGGAAAATTATCTTGTCAAATATCGTGAATTAAGTAATCAACTGGAACTTATCTTGTCAGTGGAAAATATCTGTCAAGTGGAAATTAATCTGGTCGAATATCTTGAAAATTAACGTGATCACTGAATTATATGTCAAATATCTTTAAATCAGTGATCACCTGGAAATTAATCTTGTCCAGTGGAAAATATCTGAATCAGTGGAATTATCATTGTCAATATCTTGAAATTAAGTGATCAACTGGAAATTATCTTTTTTCAAATATCTGAACTTAAGTGATCAACTGGAAATTATATTGTCAAATATCTTGAAAGGTAAGTGATCAACTGGAAATTATCTTGTCAAGGGGAAAATATCTGATCAAGTTGAAATTAATGTGATCAAATATTTGTAATGTCAGTGATCAAGTTGAAATTATCTTATCAGAAAAGTTGGCATTCTAATCAACTTGGAAATTATCTTGTCAAGTGGAAAATATCTGATTCAAGTGGGCAATATCTCGTCAAAAATCTTGAAATTAAGTGATTCAACTGGGAAATTATCTTGTCAAATATCTCGAAACATAAGTAAGCAACTGGAAATTATTTGTCAAGTGGAAAAAATATCTTCGTCAAGTGCGAAATTATTGGTCCGAATTATCTGAAATTAAGTGTCACTGGAAATATCGTGTCAAATATCTTGCAATCAAGTGATAAACTGGAAAATTATCTTGTCAAGTGGAAAATATTGTCAGGTGGAAATTATGTGTCAAAGATCTTGTAAAGTTGTGAAATGGAAATTATATTTTCAAATATATTGATAATTAAGTGAATGCAACTGGAAATTTATCTTGATCAAAATAGTATTGAAAATTAAAGTGATCAACTGGAAATATTTGTTCAAGTGGAAAATATCGATCAATGGAAATTATGTGATCAAAGACTTTTGTAATTAAGGATCAAGTTGAACTTATTTTCAAAAGTGGCAATATCTAAATCAACTGGAAAATTATCTTGTTCAAACTATCTTGAAATTAAGTGATCAACTGGGAAAGAAAATATCTTGTCAAGTGGAAAATAAGTTCTGGGAATTTTCAAGTGGGGAAATTAGTCTTGTCAAATATCTTGAATTATTGTGATTCAACTGGAAATTATCTTGTCGAATATCTTAAAATTAAGTGTCAAATGGGGAATTATCTTGTCAAGTGGAAAACTTATCTGAATGGAAGAGTGGAACATTATGTGATCAATATCTTGTAATTTTTTTTTTAAAAGTGATCAAGTTGAAAATTTAGTTATCAAAAGGGAAAATATCTGATCAAGTTAAAATTATGTTGTTATGTAAAAGAAGTGGAAAAATATTCTGATCAATGGTGCAATTAGTGATCCAATATATTGAAATTAAGTGATCAAGTATGACAATATGTTGTCAAAAAGTGCAAATATCTGATCAAGTGGAAATTGTCTTGTCAAATATCTTGAGAATTAATGATCTCAAACTGAAAATTATCTTGTCAAGTGGAAAATATGTGATCAAGTCGGAAAGTATGTGATAAATATCTTGTAAATTACGTGATCAGTTGAAATTATATTATCAAAAAATAGTGGATTTATGTACACATAAACGTTTAAAAAAAAAAAAAAAAATTTCTGATGAAAGTGGAAATTATTCTGTGATCAAATATCTTGAAATTAAGTGAATCAAGTGGAAATATGTTGTCAAATATGTCATTCATATGTTGTCAACTGGTCAACTTGTCAACTCGTCTGTCCTTCAGTGCTTCCGTATAACCACTTTCAATAGATAAACATTTTGTGCAAATGACCAGCGCTAACCTCCAACTTGGATCTTTTGGCAGCATGGGCGTAACTGGCCTTTCATCAAGGATGCGCTTTATATTTTTTTTTTATTTTTACAGTCCCTTACCGTAGCATGCGTGACTCCAGCTGGTGAGACTAAGAAAAAATGCGTCCTTATTATTTCGCAGCTGTTCGATTTGCCAGACTACCCATACTCCCTCACGAGTTTGATAATCGCATGCAAAAATGCGAAATTTGCTTAGCCAATTTTAACCATTTCTACAAAAATTCTGAGGATGTACCAAGAAAGATTTATGTCACCATTTTGCATGAAGAAAAGAAATATGTTCCTAGTAGAGATGGGAAGTTTGTTTGAAGGTGGACACCCCTAGGTTTTAATGCACATTGATTTGCTTGCATCATTTTAGTCACGCTTCAATGTTTAAGCAGAACTCTCGAAACTCTCGCTACTGATTTCACAAGCAACCCTGTGCCAAGTTGGAATCGTGTTACACGATTGTAAAACGTGTACACTGTGGGACATTGTCAGCTATGTGTGTAACACCATTAAATGGACTATTACGCGACGTGCCTATACCGGGGCCGGTATATGAAGTGGATAGGGTGTAAGGCGGAACGCTTCTAAACCAGGGGAATTCGGAGACAGAGGATTCGAACAAAATAGGTATTGGGTGAGAGACAGCTAAAATGCCCCAAACTACTTTTTTCGGGTGACAAATTTGCATAGTTGCAAAAAATGTGTCTTTATAGAAAATTTTGCAAAAACTTTTTACCAAAAATAGGGGTCTTTGGGTGAAATGAAAAGTTCAAAAATCCTCCCCCCCCCCAAAATATAGGGGTCATAGGTGACATTTTCAAAATATATGAGTCTTTGGGTTGACAGCTGTTGCTTGAAATGGGGGGGGGGGTGCTAAGGCCTTACATTAACGCGTCACCTCCAAGATGGGAGTGCCTCCCCGTATATTAGTTATTACCACAATATGGTGTATTTGAATGCCGATGCCCCTCAGGGTTAATCAATTTTCTTGTTCCTATAGTCTAAAAAATGTTCCACTGTCCAAATAACCTCCACCAAATTAAAAATTTATTCGATGTGGGCAGTGGGGGTCTCCATGGGGCTTAAAGTTTTGTTCACGAAATAAATAGGATATTTGTTGTTTTTGACAAAACACAAAGATGTGAAGATTGGATCTCTGGATTGTGGTCAGAATTTCTCCAGGAGGTACTTCAAAAGGTTAGGCAAACAGTTTTCCAAAAAGGTAACCAACTAAGCCGTCCTGATTGGCAGGCAATATGCCTAAGGCTACACAATAGCCAACATGACCCATAAGTAGAGGGGGGTCTACTAGAAACGCGCCAATAATGCCGAAACTGACCGTTATAGTCTGATTTTTATTCGTGTCAGTTTCAATGCATATTGTCGAGGTATTAGTCAGTAGCCATGGTCCAACTGTACGCATGACCGTCAAAAAATTCAGCATGGACAATCAATTTTTCTGTTCTGCTGAAAATGATCGATAAAAGGGTGTAGAATAATAATCTGGCCTGGCCGGGTGCCACCCGGGCATCCTTGAGCATCATCTTGAGAAATCCAAGATGGCGCGTCGCAACCTGAATCATTAGCTAGCAACACCCTATATTACAGATAGTGGATTTACTACTAGATATATATATGACCCAATGACAATGGGGGCATGGTCACTTGTAACATTTGAGTCATACTCCAAATTCAAAATGGAAGCCAATCTAATATGTTAAAATATACCATATACACAAATACCACCTGCGATACAAAATAAAAACATGAAGCACTTAGATTAATGTTGTTAGACCCAATAATGTATTTTCTGATACTTTTAAAGTTGTAACTGACGTCAATCATATGGCAGAAGCCAAAACGTGAATATCTTCAAAAAAACTTGACACAAACTGTCTAAATTCTTATCTTAAGTATAAAATTAATTGTGTCAATGAAACCATTAGCATGTACCTATGATCATAACCAAGTGTACCAGGTAATCCGGATAAATAAAATGGGTCAATTATAAATTGAGCCGCAATAAGATTTTGAAACCATGTATTCCTTGTATTTTTGACAACTTTGGACATATAGATTTAATTCAATTTTGCGCCATTTAAAACAAATTGACAATGTATGTTGTACATTGGTTGGAATCAAAGGTACAATTTCTAATTCATTGACACATTGATTTCGATTTGAAGGCTTGTATACTTATAAATTTGTGCCAAGTATTTTTTTGAAGAATTTCACGTTTTGTTCTTCATATTAATTGACGTCCATGTTACATTTTAAAGTTCAGAAAACAATTTAATTGTGTCTAGTCAACATAACCCTAAGTCTTCTCGACTATTTTTTTTTTTGTCGCAGGTATTTGCTGTTATAATGCATCATTTTAAATTATGGATTTGGCTTCCATTTGAATTTGAAGTATGACTTAATGTTACACAGCCATACCTTGTCTTTGATCCTATAGTATATCTATAGTACTCCATAGTTTGATAAGATAGGGTTGAATAGATAATTATCATTTATGGCGACGTTCTCTTGGATTTCTCAAAAGCTCAAGTTTTATGCCCAGGTGGCACCCGGCAGATTCTTATCCTACACACCCCAATCTATCAGGTTCGCACCAAAATTGTGTCCATACTCAACTTTAGCGGTCACATGAAGGTTCTACCTGACTATAATGGTTTCACTTGGAGGGGATGGTTGATCCCGAAATTTAAAACGCCGAAGATAGTGGAGTCATACATTATTA
>JAMKCH010033845.1:0-52246 GCA_023653785.1 Ophioderma brevispina | reverse complement strand
TTCTGTTTATGTGGTCGTGTTGATGTGCACCATAAATGACCAGGTTTGGTAAAAATCCGACGGCAAAGTGTTTTTCAAGGGTGTCCACATGAGCCCCCTCCCCCCCTCCCCATATACGGGAGTGCACAAAAACATTGTAAGTGATATCATGGGATGTTAAAGGGGGATGACCCGAATTAAGCATTGTTCATTTGATAAAATGGCCTTACTCCAGACCCACTCTGTAAATTTCCGCCGATAGTTCACACATCCGTTTTGATTTGAGAGCTTAAAAACGTGATTTTGTAATCCCCATATAATACATTGTAAAATATTGGTCTAAGAACCAAATGGGGCTGCAATTTTCGCTCTTATTTTGCTGCTTCTTTTCTCATGCTAACAAAAATTTTGAATGTTCCCTTCAATGCGATTATACAGTTTCAGGATTAATTATGATTCGTTCATTAGTCATGCGTAGCAAACTTTCAATATATCTATTCTTGAAATACGCAACAAAGAATTGTGTGTTCATGAGCACACAAAAAATGGCAAAAATTTGGAAAGTGGTGACGGTTACAATGTGCCCATAGCATTGTCTAGTTATCATGTTATCAACTAGTCGAGTATGAGGTCTTCCCCTTTCGGACTAGCGGGCCATCTTGGCCTGTAATGGCAAATTCCATTCCAAATTTCCGGAGACTTCTAATCTAAATAACGACATGCTGTTGGATATGTATGCCTAAAAAGTATGGGTCACACTTTGGAATCAGCCCCAGTACTTTGGGTCGGGTATTAAATTGAAATGCTGAATGATGACGAAAACACGGGAGCTAACACCTTTGTTTAAGTTATGCCATGTGAGGTGGAAAGAAGACCTCTATTAAGAAAATGTTGTGTAAGGCGACGAAAAAAGCCCATGTTTTTTACAGGCGAGCGACCTTTCAAGTAGGTCGGTCTGTCGAGCGTTTTTTTTTTTTCTTGGTTCTGGAGGTATAATTTGATTAAATAATATATAGCCCCAAAATCGAAAAAATGAACCATTTTAACAAAAAATTCTTAAAAAATTAGGCTAAAAACAGGCTTTCAGGTTTACATGATTTTGGGAAAAATAAAAATTCTGCAAAACGAAAAATCAGGGGCGGTCGGGCCCTTAAAACAAGGTATTTTTCGTCGCCAAACCCAGAAAAAATAGTATATAAAATACTGAATATAGGGTGGGAAATGGATATTTTGCTATTTTACCGACTCAAGACCTTATTTTAACTAACATGCTCTCATTATTTAAAAATAGTTAAATTTCCCACAAGTAGAAGCCAAAAAACCGCGTGAAAATCGTGTATTCCTAACTTTTTTGGGAAAAATTGAATTTCCCCCTATTCCACACTGTGTGTCTATGGAAATTGACCATTTGCTGACATGCGGAGGAATTTTAGACGTCATTGTGACGTATCTAGGCATGGTTTATATTCATAATTGTTATCAATGGGAACAAGAGGACGCATAGCTTCTATTGGTGCACAAATCAGTTTCTGTGATATTCCTATGTTGTGCTCGGTATGTCGGTACTTCTCTCCCGAAAAGTGGGGGGGGGGTGCCACCCCTCCCCTCCATCACGTTGGATCTTATCTCTCCCGCGGGAATGCTGTCTTTGGATGAAACAGTGAGCGGAAAATGTCAATTGACAATTAGCATTAAATATAGACTAGACGAGATTTTCAAAAAGATTCTAATATAGGAAGTACAGGCAATTTTTATAGAAAGCGTTTCAAACACTTTTCTAGACTTGATTTTTTGTGCTGATTACTAAAATGCCGGTTTGCTTTGCTGAATTTTGGTGCAATGGGTCAAAATGTTAAAAATTCAAAATGGCCACCAAATGCATAATTTTCATATTTTTTGTACAATTAATGCATGTTTACTTTTAACAGTTATCCGACTTACTTCTATATACCGTCCCTTGAAGCTGAGCATATTTTTCAATAACTTAGCAGCATAAGTTCTTTCCCAATGAGCCGAAATTGGAGAAATTCAAAATATTTTCAAAAAAAACGGAAAATTATATAAAAAAAATTGACGTAATAAAATGAAAAAATTACTTTCCTGTTCCACCTCAAATGTTGAATTTTTTATCACAAGTTATTTTTTATAAAGAAGTGACAGGTACTTGGAGCACTGTATCCAGTGAAAGGAAGACTACTTGAGACGATTTCACATCTAATACCATACAATCCATTTTCTTAGGTGTCTTAAATAAGAATGGCATAGGCCGCTACTAATGATATGCTTTGTTAAAATGTGTGTAAGAGTCACTTTGTAGGCCTAGCTATAGGTCATACTCTTATGTATGCCAAATAGAAATTGTAGACGAGAATGTCTGGACCTTCGAATGATTTGCAAGATATTTTGGAAGGCCTAACCCATTTATATTCCGTAGGAAAGTGAAGGGACGAATTTAAGGTTACACAATGGTCAAACCGTTAAAATGCGCCAATCATGTTGACATGTAATCCATAATTGTACCAGCTATGACCATTGGTTTTGGCGTTATAAGGTAAATGGTTAAAATGGGTAAAAAGGGTCAATTTCCATTTGTACAGGGGGCAAATTCATAAGTTGCTACAATTTTGGTAAAATAAAAGAGTTGTCATCAAGATTAATGTGTCAAATCAGGAATAGTTTTGTACCATCTGCAATGCATATACATGTTATGGTTGACAAAATCGTTCTAGAACCATAATTCAATGCTGTTTGTCCTTCTCTGACCCTTATCTCCGTAAGTAAACGTTTAACATAATCAAAACCTGATAAGTAGTTAAAATCCCCAAAAATAAAAAAAATAAAGTATTTAAATATAATCAAATTAACTTTTTAATGTTGACCCTGTACAACATTGAGATTGACCCTTTTTACCATTTAGTATTTTACCCTCTATTCTCCAAACCAATGGTTGTAGTGGTACCCACATACATTTTTGAATCCTTATGATAAGATGGACAATATGGCATACATTTCAACTTGATTGGGCATTTTTAAAAATTGAGACCCGTGTAACCTTAAATTGGCCTGTTTGAAAAAGTGGTACCAAATTTATGATGTAACTACCCAGCATTCTTATACTATAACTACCAAGGTGTTAAACCTTTTCTGTGGGGGGGGGGGGGTTAATTAAATCCTTAAATAAGGCCCCTTGATATTCAGCTCCTCCTCTAAGTAAATTAACGTCAAATGTTGTTGTCACATAGTGTGCATGATCAGGTTTAAATGTTGCAATTTATACGATAATGGCATTGAAATAATTTCCTTTCGTTCAATTATTTCTCCCACAATATCATTAAGTCAAGTTTAACAAAATGTTCTCAAATTATTGGTTCAACTAATAAAAAACTTGAACCCTTAATATGCATGCCCATGTACCTTTAATGTAACCAGGCACATGAACACTTTTGGAGGATAATAGTGCCATAAATTATAAACAAATTGTAAAGGCACTCGGTGATCAGTTTTTTTTGAAGAATACCACTAATTTACATAAATTAAATGCACGGAAGCCCTGTAATTGGTCTATTAAGGTATTTTATGCTAAAAAGTAGTGGGGATCGCATTGGAAACGAAAAAAAACAATCAGTATTGAAAAAAAACATTTGAAATGATCGGAAAGCACGAAAACCTTCATATTTTTGGGCAAAAAGCTGTTATAAAAACTCTCCAAATCTCACACTTCCTATATGCTGGGAACTCATTATATATCAAAGGTCATTGCACCAGATAAAGTTTCTTTGGGGTTCAACTGTGAGAAATTAAAGTTAAAAGGATAAACGCAATATGTGGTATTGGAATATGGTGGTTGAATTATACTAATTTGGATATCCAAATTTTGTGCTCTTTACTATAAAATGTACTCTGGAATATCAAACAATGGTGTAACTATGGAAAAGATCGAGATCATTGGTTTTGATCCCTTGGAGACTTGCATCTTTCTTGGAACTACTGTAAATCTAAAATGTGGTAGACATCAGTGGGTCAAATACTATTTTTTATCAGTGTCTATTAAAATAATCATGGTAGTTCTGCAAAAATAAGTGCTAAAAATAATATCTCCAACAATGATATTTTCTAGGGTAATTATACTTTAAAAAGACGCAATAGCGAGTTCTGTTTCGTTAGAAGAATGACAAGACTGAATGATTTATTTGAATGCATCGCTTTTGAAACAGATTCCCAATTGGCGGAATTGGTGATATTTAAAAGTGTTATGTATAACTTGTACACAAGTTGATTACGGTAAGTCATGCAATTCCAAACCGTCGTAAAAAAGATAAGGAATCGAGACCTGCACTCATATTTTATGTTAGTTTTGAGACGCTACTCTGTTTCTTTGGCCTCAATTCGAAGACTCTATAGATTGTTTGAATCTAACAACAAACGCCTTCTGCCATATTTACTGAGAAGATACAAATTGATATGGAAATATAACTATGATGATAACTTCTACTTCATGTGCAAACAGAGGATAGAGCTCAAACAATAGTTTGCTTCTAATTCATGTTCTTTTATAATATTCTCATTACCTGTAAGACAATCTCTACGAACTGAAACTTTCTTGGAACAGATGAATGTACTTTTGTGCAATGTAGTGACGATTTGCCCATTTTTGTATTGTGTTCTAAAATATTATTTTGAAATCAGTTTTTAAACAATTGTATTATTCCTTGATGCACCTTCGGGTAAGTCAGTTTAGAAAATATGGTTTGGAAAATCCGAAACAACGAATGCATTTAATAAACATTTTTAATACTTTTGCATCATATTCGGTCCATTAATGAGAATGATATAAAATGAACAATCACTTTTCATGTTTTCTCTTGTTTCATTAGATTCAAAACTTAGTCCACCTGCAGGAAAAACGAAGAAACGATTACTTTAAATACATTACCATTTGTGGAACGTACTCAAATATGTAAGACTTATGTATAGTGTTGCATTGTGAATGTTTTAAAGGAAATATGATGAACATAAATAAATGCAAAGGTTATCTCTTGAATGGATTAAAGTAACAAAAATATGAATAATTTTTACAGTGATGTGTCAGCCACTTGAAAAATCTTGTTTCTTTTGCTATTCACCAAGTTAGAACATAGTGTATCTATCTGAACGTGTCGTATTTTTTACTGAACATTGAGGTAATGCCGAATGTAGGCCTATGTTCTAGATAAATAGCATTTAATGGCTAACATATTTTCCTTCACATTAATTTATGGAATAACGGTAATGTCTGATATTTGGAGATATGCTATTGGGTTTTTTAAATGCATTTAAGTCCTTTGACAGAAAGAAATTCAATTAGGCAAACAGATACAGGCATCTAGTCTATATTTTTACTTTGCATCATAAAATCCTGACTTATAAACATAATACTGTCTCTTGCATCTATCCAAGTTCCAAGTACTCGAAATCATGAGTAAAGAACCGTGTCAGTCTTTGACTTGCTCACACAGTAGTTTTCTGGTGCAGACGACTAGTATCTCACTATATGCAAACTAATAACCCTCACCATTTGACTTTTTCAGTGATAATGATGGATGTTGGTAATGCCATTTTGTAAATTTTTGATCACTTTGCACTCAAAGCCAGAAAGTTGTAACTGGCTAATACCAAAATATGTCTAGAAAGTTGTACAAACACCTATACTAAAACCGTATGAAATGACTTTACAATCCTGGTTGTAGACCTATAACAATAGGTCTATGGTATGTAGGGCGCCATTTGAAAATTTGATCAACATTTACCCCTTGGGCTATACAACTCAGCTGGAGAGTTAATAAAATATACTCAACCAATATAACTACTCACTTCAAGAGACAGTCCGTATAAAACACTGAATTAATTGTGGGATTGTACGCCCTCAAAATTCAGTCTGTTAAGTTTTGTATGATATTTTGGCGGCCATCTTGAATTTGGGTCTAATTTACCCCTTTAGGCTAGATTTTATGCTTAATAATTAAAGTTTAAGAGTAAGTTTTAATTTCTGTTTAACTGTGGAATATTACGAATTTATATCTTTTACATAATTTTAGTGTATTTTGCGGCCATTTTGAATTTTTGACTTTTGACCACTTCACTCAAAATACCAGCAAAGCAACCCGGCATTTTCGTGTATCATCATAAAATCATCCTAGAAACAATGTTTCAAACGCGTCTCTAAAAAATGCCCATGAGTTTTTTTCATGAATTTCGTCTTGTCTATTAATTTTGGCACTAAAAAAAGGAGGTTTAGCAAGCCGGGGGAAAAATCTGAATAATTTGCAAAAACGCATGTGGTCCGCGGCGAAATGTGACGGTGGGGCATACAATAAACAACTTCAAGGAGGGTGTGGTTGTCATCAGTGCCAGCCTATTTAAGGAGATTCGTCGGCTACCCAGTTTGGTGCCGAGATTTGGACATCGGGCTGGGAGGGTCCTAATGATCATCCCACACACAGCCCAAGGTCAGAGTGCCGTCGGTGGAGTGGCAGCTCCTCTTTGGCCGTTTGGCGCACAATCTTCTAGATGTGGACCGTCCACACGTGATCTGTTGCCATCAAGTCCCATTAATCGTCAGCTTGCGCATATTACTCTTGGAAACCGGTGTGAAAGAAAGTAGATACAAGTTCATTGGGTCCATAGTCCGGGCTCCATAGACGATAATGGAATGAAGGGTGAAACTAATGTTTCGTTAAAAGTCAACTGAATCGAGTGCCCAAAACAAAAACTATTCTTACCGTTGTAGGTGGACTGGTAGTCCGGCGGAACTATACTTACTTCTACACCGATCCCGTCATGTGGACGGACGGCCATGGTGGCGAACCGGTCAGGATTTATAGCTTATGCTTGATCATATCTTCTCCAGGTTGCCATGAACCTAAACGTCCTCGAGTGGCGGTTCCGAGACTGCCTGGTCCTGCTGGTAGTCCCATTGTGGCCACGGCAACTGTGGGTTTCCAGTCTGCTAGATCTGCTTTGTTAATGGAACAGCAGCTTCCAAAGGAGAGGGACTTGGTAATAGGTCCGCAGCCGACGTGTTCGTCCCGGAGTTGCACCATCCATCCGAAACCGTCTGGGCATTTTGAAGACTGCCCAAATGGTTCAAAAGTCACAGCCAATAGCCACTAGTAAGTTCCAAAAGATAAGCTCTCGGTTGGGTTCAAACTGTTCCGCGCCCAGACCATTGCAAGAACAGTGGAAAGCCCCCACTCCGCGACAAGGATACGAACCGGGGGCGATCCGTAAACTATCCTTACCAGATTGGAAAAGAGGGGACTGAAGGAAACCGTCATACATCACCGAGCCCTTTACGGGTATGGCCTGTAACTCGGACAGTCAGAGGACCACTAACCCCATCTGATAGATCCTTGAGAAAAATTGCCAGTATGGTCTAGAGTTGCAGAAAGTGGATCAAACTCTTTATCGGCATACCATGTATGGTAACGTCGAGTCGGAATCATAAGATGCTCTAGTGGACTTGCCAGAACTGAACAGTGAGCGTGGCGGCTTGATGTTCAAAAAATCCAATTCAAATTTCCGTGTATGTAGTAATAGCTTTTTGTTAGCTTGTTTCGTGGTTTTCTTTTGCTTTACGCTAGTCTGAATCTGATGTTTCAGGAGTTTGTGCGATGTTGGTAGGAGTGTTCAAGCAATTTTGGTTGGTTGAACTTTCGAGTCCTTCCGAGGTTGCATTCTCCACTCAAGTCTCCATTGCTTCCTTTCGTTTCTGTGATCCTTTCGGCGATTTAATGGGAAAATTTCCAACTTCCCGTTACTTTGCGGGTACTCCGGAGAAATGATCTTTCGAGTAACAAGTACTCAGCGGCGAAGTTTGCAAATTCCTGAGAGTTGGATTCCGTTGTCCGAGTACCACAAATTCTGGAATTTATGGGAGGTAAATTGACTTTCAGACGCTAAATTATGCTGTTTGCGTCTTTGTGTATGGCAAGGGGTCTATCTCAAAGAAATGAGAGATATAATCAGAGTGCATAGAATAACCTTGGTCTTCAACCGAGAATAGTTATATCCCTATCATGTCCATGGACGATCTGGCACGTCGTGGTTGATGAGTGGTTCCTTTTGTTGTTGAGTCTGATTCACATTCGCGAGGTAGTCTTTAAGATCTTCTGATATACTGGGTCAGTACACGCAGTCTCTCGCTCTCCTATTCGCTGTCTAGAGGGCTTATGACAACTGTTCGAGAAAGATGATCCATCTTGATAGCCTAAAACTGTCTTTTAAACGAAGTATGGGCGTCTTTTGGGAATTTGAAAGATGGACTTTGAGTACCATTCACTGGTTCTATGTAGTGTACTCACAGTGTGTAGGTGCCGTCGTGGTTGCGGTCGTACTAGCTCTTATGATTGAGTGGGTCTGGTCAGATTGACCCTGGTATGAATCCATCATCTATCTCATTCCATCAAGTTCTCAACGTCATCCTCGGCTGCTGATCTCGAACTATCCTTTAGATACGCGCGCGACAATGTATCAGCCTGTCAAATACAGTCCTTTCCTGAATTGTAAACGAATGGCCACGTCATAGATTTGGTTGAGGGAAGTAATCAGTCTATAGGCGCGCAATCACTTAGCACGCCGCCATCGGTGGGGTACTGTGAATAGGGGTTTGTGTCTTCCACAGAACGTGATCTGCGGTCCTTAGACGTACTGATGGTACGCTCTATAGTCCGGAGAGCTCTGTAAAAGAGCTCCTTCTCAGCTGCGTCAGTTTCTAATGCGAAGAGGTTACCGGTGACCGTGCTTGCATCAAAGAATCTGGTCGTATTCTAATGCATCACTCTGGGGTCAAAATACTACGCGAAAAACAAAAAATGTGCAAGGAGTGACAGTGACCTTGACCTTGATAAAAAACTGAATCATAAAAAAAAAAAAGTTGTTGTTTCAATAAAGCAAATCTTAATATACTTCAAATGTTGAAGAAAAATGAAAGAAATCGATTGAAAAATAAGCCAGATATGACAATTTTTGTAAGCACACCTTTTTTCTTCCATTCCAATGGGATTTATAAAGTTAAGCAAGATATTACGTTAATGTACGATATACGAGGCATAGCATTATGAAAGTAATGATGACCCATGCTATCTTGTTTAATTGATCTATGAATGGCCATAATCTCCTAGATTGATCTTCAAAAAGAATTTAGTGTTCACAAAAAATCTCACCATATTAATCCTGGTGTGTAGAGGGTTTGTGTAAAGGGTTTCAACACTACTAATGTAATCCAGGTATAGATGCAAGCTATGCCAATAAGGGACTAAACTCTAAGCAATATCCTAAACAACGGGAAGATCTTGTTTTCTTGCTCTGCAACAGGTGAATTGGTGTTTGGATTTGTCATATCAGTTGGCACATTGGTATAAATACATTCATTGATCAGTCCGTAGTTGAAATAATCAAGAAAATATAGCATTCAGGTGTACATTCTCACAAACACAAGTTTATTGTGTGTAAATCCCATAGGTATGGAGAACAAAGGGGTGTGCTTACAAAACCTGCAATATCTAGCGTATTTTTCATTAGATTCCTTTCATTTTTTCAACACATGAAAGTATATTGATGTGTTTTATAAAAACAACAACAAATTTATGATATAGTGATTGCATTAAGGTCAAGATCATCTTTAATCCTTGCACATTTTTTTTATTCACGTAGTATTTGAATCCGTACGGGAGCTGATGTAATACGGTCTTTAATAGCTTTGAACGTTTGCGTCTGTTGCTCTGTCCATGACTATTCAACATTCGTATGTGTCAAGGGTCTCAATGGTTAGATTAGTTCAGAGAGATTTTGGTATGAACTTTGCGAGGTATTTTGTAATTTCAACAAATCTTTGTATTCCAGCGACATCCATCGGATGTTCCATATTACACACGGCTTCAACTTTGCTAGGATTCACTTGGAGTCCTCGCGAGGTCAGAGCGTGAACCATAAACTTCACTTCCCGGCATTTGAACCGGGCATTTGAAGTCAAACTTGTCAGAATTTAGTCTGACATTTCGCTCACATCATGGTCTCGCCATCTTTCTCATCTGTACTTCTACTTCCCGTGATGAGAATGTCCTCTGCTATCTATAAATCCGAACTAGTTGCCGACGAACTTACACCAGCTTTGAGATTTCTTTTCCCGCAATCATATGATAAAGGGGAACTACCATACCAATGGCGACAGGCCCTTGTTACAGCAATATATAAAAAAAGGTTCAAAAGCAGATCCAGCAAACTATCGGCCCATTTCCCTGACATGTTTAACATGTAAAATTATGGAGCATATCATCTTGAGTCATATTGCCAAACATCTTAGCTGTTACAATATTCTGATTAATACCCAGCATGGATTCAGAGAACGCTTTTCTACCGTAACACAACTTGTCTCTGCAACACATGATTGGGCCTCAGTTTTAGATCGTCGGGGCCAAACTGATGTTATTTTTTAGACTTCAGCAAGGCATTTGACAAGGTGCCTCATCGTAGGTTGTCAGCCAAGCTAGAGTGCTATGGTATCAGGAACCAAACCCAACAATGGGTTGAAGCTTTTCTTACAGACTGCAACAAAGCCGTTTCAGTAAATGGTTCATTATCAACATGGGTAGAAGTATCATCAGGCGTACCTCAGGGCTCAGTGCTGGGGCCGATTTTATTTCTTTTATACATTAATGATATCCAAGATTCCCTGCAATCAACTGTTAGACTTTTTGCTGATGACAGTATTGTGTATCGGGAGATAACTAGCCCAGAAGATCATTCCATACTACAACATGACCTTGATATGCTTGCTTTATGGTCCGATAAATGGCTCATGCAATTTAATATCGGCAAGTGCGCCATTTTATCAATCACTCGTAAAAGAAAACCAAGTCTGCACCAATATTCCATCTTTGGTGAAAACCTTTCAAGAGTTGAGGACCACGAGTATATAGGTGTCACAATTTCTAAGGATCTCCGTTGGACAAAGCACTGCAACAATACCCAGAAAGCCCATCGTACTCTCGGGCTTCTGCGCAGGACACTTTCTCCATGTACACAAGAAGTTAGAGCAAAGGCCTTTCAAACCTTAGTCAAGCCCCAACTGGACTATGCATGTGAATCCTGGAATCCATCAACCTTATCAGATATCCATCGACTGGAACAAGTTAATCGTCAATGTGCCCGTTTTGCTGTGGGGGACTACCGTCGCACCTCTTGTGTTACACCTATGTTAATATCTAAATTATGTTGGGATCCACTTCACATTACCCGGCTTACTCAGCAAGCGTGTCTGTTCTACAAAATTTACTATGGGCTTCTAAACATCAGTGTACCTCCAGTGTTCCAATTAGCTACTTTTCATGCAAGACATGACCACCATCTAAAAGTACTCTGTTCCACATAACGCTACAAATATGTATAAGTATTCATTTTACCCGAGGGTCATCAGAGTTTGGAACCAGTTAACAACAAACACGGTCTCATCACCATCTACCCAGATTTTCAAGAACTGTGCACTTCTGCACGTCAGACAGAATTGTATAGGCATCCCAGTTTATCTGCAACGCAGATGCGAGAGGGATTACAGCACCAAGTACCATCAAGCCTTTAAAATTCTGGTCAAGTGTCTGTTGGAGTATCTCTGGCGCAGGGCTAATTCCAAATGGTATTCCGTTCCAACGATATCGTTCCATGATGACTGAAATGTAGTAAACATGGGGGATTCCTCCTTGCAATATCCTTTTGAAAATACTCTCATATTTGCCACCTGTGGCAAAGTATCGTCGATCACACTTCAAAGTTATGCGCTGTTCAGGTGCTGCGGATCAATGCGTGCATTTTCACCTGTATGTTTGCGTGCATTTTAACATGAATTCTTGCGTGCATTTGCATAATACATGCTCGACTTGCTTGGAATGCATGATGCAACATGAATACATTTGGCTTCATAGCACATCTTCCTTGCATCTTAGAACAAAAAAAATTAGATGTTGCAGTGTTTTTCTATTAAGAAAGACTTCGAGATTCCTGCCACCTTGTTTTACCAAACGTTCATCGTTGGATCTATCACAGCTGATCTTCTAACAAGAGAAATGTTGGCTGGAGTTCTTGCCATTCTGGTCCGTGGATCTGTATGACCTGCCACTGGTGACTTTATTTCAAATTCTGCCTGCTTCATTAGTCATTGTAGGCTTATTATCAGAAGTTTCTCTTTCTTTTATGGTTTCTTTCGTGTTCTTGTTGTTTACTCTGCCTATAGAATCATAGATTTTCTTGGGAATCTAAAAAGGAAGCGTCTGATTGTTTGGTTTAATATGGTTTGGTTTAACTTTCTGTGTAATTTTGAGTGATTTGATATGGCTAACTCTGCTAAATGAGAGTGAGCTTACTCATTAATATTTGAAAAATTAAAGTATTGCTGATCAATAAGACAATTAGCACACTTTATGACAATAATAAAAGTTCAAAAGGGATTGTCAATATCTTCAATAGGTTCAATTGCCAATCAATAACACAATTTTTAGTATGTTACAAAATCATTTTTCACACTATCTTACCGATGCAAATCGGACAAATCCGAATTTGTACCCTCCTATTTGACGAAGCATATCTTTTGTTCTACATATCGCATTGAAATGAAATAAACGGCAAATAAAAGCTTATTTAGTTAGCTTTAAGAGCCTACCAAACAGAGACACAAGCGTACTTTAGTTGTTTACAAAATGTATGTGTCCCGAGTGTTAGCATTTTTTTCGGGACAGCCTGTACATGTATTACAGTTAAAGATTTTTGATATATTATACTTATTAGTGTCCACTAATGTCCAGAGTTAAAAGAAGCGTTGCAGTTCAACGATGATATGTCCTCACAGCGAAGACTCCAAAATGACATGCTGCAAATATAATTCCAAGTGTAACAAAATCCATGGGAATCTTCTAAGTCTTGAAGGTAATTTTGTCCAGCAGTTCGAGACGGCAGGGTTTCCCTCGACGACACTAATACAATCCAGGTATTCTACCACCATCAGTCTGCCGTTAATGTCCTCATTTAGGACCACAAACTGGAATCCCTTTTTCATTCCAAAAACTGAAGCTCTTTTGGCTTAAAAGACAACAGCAGACAGTACAGCTCTCATGGTTTCCAAAATATTATAAACCCTGGCGCTATATAAAGCACAAATCTACAAAAATTGCAGATAAGACTAGCTATAACTATACTGTATAGCTCCTGGTTACTACTGCTGGCTCTGAGTCTTTATCTCACAGCTAGATTCCCCAATATTTCTAATAATAACCATTAAAGCATCATCATGCATAAACATAACCTTGCACTGACCAATCAGATTTCACATAAATTACATCATCTACATTGCACCATCTTACATAAATAACATCACGGGAACCCCAAAAAAAATTGCAATCTGTTTTGATCTCAATGCACAAACAAGTTGACTCATTTTCTAAATTTAGCCCTTGGGGAATTCCGTTCATCTCTATCAAGTTGTAAACAACAGGTGTGATCTCGATATAACACTAGGGAATTCCCTATTCTCTTTTTCATCATAAACAAAGTACTTCTCCCGTGAGAAATCCCTTCTCAAATAAAATTGAGAAATAAAATAATATTTTAATCACAAAGTGGAGGCTAATAAAACACAATTTAAAACTGAAGGATATTGTCGGTTGAAGTGTAATTTGCCACTGGTATTCGCTGGCCAACATAGTAATGCATTACTCATGAATTACATATGAATTCTTTACCACGTAGTTTCCATATATTTTTTTGTCTTTTCGCTTGACCAGTTTTTAATTATTTCCCATATGCATTTTCTAGGCCGTATATTTCGATAGAGTAATGAGATTGTTTTCTTCTGATACCCAAATCTCAATTTTGATGGCAAGTGTTTCAAGAAGCTGGCGAACAGGTCACCCACTTTAAAAAAATGTATTTGCAAACGCAGACAGAATTACGAGTTTAGGGTTTGATCTCTAGCAAGCATTAAACTCATACTTTGTTACAAATTAACAAATTTGCTACAGTTCAAGAGAATGGTGATTCTATTTTTCACACATCCATGTGTACCGTTTTTGATCATGAATCCCCTGTACTTTAGTGGTATCGCCTAAAATTGTTTCGGACACGCAAATATATAGTATAGAAGAGAGATAAATGGTTAGGCTTACTTATTCCATTCATTTAAAAGACATGTTATGATGTTTAACATTTTATAGTGTACAGATCTTTCGAAACGCTTATAAGCAGAATGTGTTGGCGTAGCGTCTGACTATACGGTGTTCATGTAAGGATAATGATTATAATAATTGGGATTGGTTCCAGCCTAGCTAGCGTTGGTTGTTCTCAGTTATTTGATAAGAATTGAAGCGCTGGACCACTGCTGCACATCTCAAACCCTTTTGTTCTTCGTTTGCTCTCGGCAAAATTGGTGCTTGACATCTGTTATGAAGCTGAAAATTGAGGCTATTCTATTCCTTTTCTTCAATGGTATGTATACTTCTAAAATGAGATTTGCAAATTGTCTGTCCAGTCTAGGATTTCGTTATGCTTTGACATAATGGGGCTGATATTTGGCATGAAGGTAGGGGAGAACAGTCCAACGTTTGTTATCAGAGTTTCGCAGTGACCCAAAAGTTCAAAAGTCATCTGGAGGTCAATTTGCGTAAAATGCCCTATAACCACCAAATTTGGTCAAAAGGACCGCTGACCTGAGAACAGAACAAATCTGAGGTCGAATATCACACACACGATGGCGATGCACTTGTTTTCATAAAAGGTTATGATTTAAAGAATATCGAAAAATAAGTACGAATTTAAGAGAAAATAACAACAACTTAAATTAAAAGCATGTGGTCAAATAAAAGCATGTCTATAAAATGAGCGAAAAACGTCCAAATATATTTTGCCCATTCTGCTACCTTATTTCGTAAATGGGTCATTCTTAAAAAATGAAGTTAATGATATTGCAAATTTCTTACATTATCACGTTAACTATTCTTTCACGTTTCCTGCATGATATTTTTTTTTTTTTTTTTTTTTTTTTTTTTTTTTTTTTTCACCTTCATTTGCATAATGGGGGGGGGGGGCACATGTGGAGCAGTGGAGCAGCGTTCGCCTCATAAGCATAAGGTTGTGGGTTCGAGCCCCGCTGTCGCCAATGTGTTGTGCACTTGGGCAAGGCACTTTACCTCGCTTTCCTCTCTCCACTCAGGAGTATAAATGGGTACCGGCATATGCTGGGAATGCAAAACAGACTCGCTGTGCGGGAGGAGTGGCTAACCCTCCACAACAACATTATATGAGGGAGTCTGGCCCAAACGCCAAAGACAGAGAGATGGGCACTCCGCCTGCGGGCGCACCATTTGCATTTTTGCATAAATGAACAAGTTTAGCATTTTGGGGGTACAAATTGAGATTATTACACAATTTTCCTTCTAGCTATTCATTTTTGTTTCAAATATTGCCTAGAGTAATGTGTGGACTTCATTTTGTAAAATTATGTTGAAAAAATTACAGATTAATATTAAAAAAGAAGTAATTAACAAAGAATTTTGTTCGACCACTGGTTCAAAATATATTGTGTTTGTAGAGTCCAATGGAGAGTAACTCGCATGTAATAACCTAATGTCACACACGTGACCGTACTTAATGATAGTAAATTGTTAATACTAACGAAAAGTTCATGTTACTTTAATACCAACATTGTCGGTAGATGAAAAGGGCTGTTATTTCTGAAATAACTATTAGAATGTGAGTACTTAATGATCACAGAATTACAGTTGACCGAAAAGGGACCGAACTTATCCCCCCGTGACAAATGACCAATCTAGTGAAAGTGGAACATGCTTTAGTTAGGTTTGGACTAAAGGTTTTCCGTAGTTAACTTGTAACTTGTGAAATACACTATAGCGTCTATTCGCTGCCAAAATTCGAAACAAATAATTTTTCAAACTCTAGATAAAGTGAGGATTCGACCTGCGACAACAGGGAGAAGAAGCATGCAAGTGAGGATATTTTGCGGGGTTGGAATTTTAATTTAATATAAACCATAGAGAACATTATTTTCGAGTGGTTTTCTTTGTTTTGGCGTAAAATTATTGCAGAATCACGCTTACTCAAATATTGAATAGCATGCGTGCCGTTATGACCGTTTGAATATGCAATGTGGGCATTATGACACGGTTTTAAAGCATGCGTACATATTCGGGGGGTGCATAAAGCGTGCATCATTAACAATAGAATTTAATTTAATGCACGCCAGCAAGCAGCTTTTACTTTCCCGCCTCGGTGAAAGCGCTGAACAGTCACTTGCCATGGTACGCAAAGAATACAGGCCAGAAAGCTCATTCTCACCCACGAACATCACAGGTTATGTGTCTTTACGAACGGGGAAAGAGTATCGATTGAAGTAGGTAGGTAGGTGTAAAAGATGGCGTATATCGGCATCCCATAGTACCCAAAAACTATAAACAAAAAAACATAAAAGGAGACAGGAAGGACAACGGAAAAAAGGTAATGCATTAAGTAAGGCAGATTAACATATTATTCAAGCATTGCTGTGAGAACTATTTAAAGACACAAGTACCCCAGGTAAATTTATGGGATAAAACTAATCTGCAATTGTACAGCTGATCAAAAGAGACCACCCTCTTAAAATGGTGGGTGTGCTCCCCCAAGAAGGGATTTCAAATCAAATACATTGTGGGTTCTCTATCCACCTTTTCAATAAGAATAGCTCTGAGCATCAAATTTCTCACAATCCATCAAAAAATGAATGTATCTGGCACAGACACATATCATTAAACCATTGGATGCGTACTTTTCAAATAAAGAAAACTATTGAGAGATTTCAAAACCTAATCTAATCTATGAAAAATATACCTCATAAAACATACTACCCACCCCAGGTGGCCATATGAAAACCATCCAGGCCTAACCTGTTTTAAACATACCCGGTTATAGGGCTCCATTTTATGATTAAAAGTTAAAAATATGATTTGCTACCTTTTATTTGAGCAAAAGATTCATCATAGGAAAAGATTTTGTTTACTATAAAGAGAGAAAGGGGAATGCCCTAGAGTTGTTTGTGCTGGTGCAATGATTAGATTGCACAATAGGGAAGTGGGGATTCCCCAAGAGTGCTAAACTTAGTAACTGAATCAGCTTGTTTATGCTTTAAAAGATCAAACATTGCAAGATATGGGAATTCCCCCACAAAGTTATATATATGAAAGTGATGTTTATAGCTTGTGAATTGAATTGATGGTCAAGGTCATGTTAGTATAAGAATGAGTAATGGAATTGTTAGAAAGGGGAATCGTATCTGTGAGTAGAGTTAAATACTATCACGGAAAGGGACTCTCTGCCAGCACCATAGTCTAAACAAGTAGCTCGAGATAGAGAGTCTTACTATGACTTGAGGGATAGAGCAGACCTGTACAGGCCAGGATTATAATTTTAATTCCATGTGAGCAGAGTTGCGATGGAATTTATGTCTACGGTCATCTTTGAAGCGAAAGGTAGGAATCAAATAGGATTCCAAATTGTGGACAGATAGAAATCGTGGGGGATGATCTTGGACTGAAATTAGTGGATTTATATCGTCGAGGGGACTTAATTTAACCTTGACGTCTTGAACGGCTGACAAAGTTATCTTCAGGGACTAGAAGATTCCATGGAAATAATTACTGAGAGGTAAATTATGTGAACTTGTGCGCTTTCGTTTTGGAGTCTTTCTGCTGTGAGGACATATCGATGAACTGCAACGCTTTCTTCCGCTCATTAGAAAAAAAGAACCACTCCGAAACTCACACATAATAACCGTTGAAACCTGTTTGGCCGAAGGAAACACATTTAGGATGTCCACGGAATGCTGAATGCCTGAATATGTGCGATACTTGGGAAATTATTGGGTCATTGAAATGTAAACTTAGAAGTACCTGGCAGTCATTCGTCTTCCTGATGCTTCAGTCGTCGTTTCCTGATGGTACAGAGTCAGAATTTCCTGAAATTGCTAATAACCTGTTTGCAAGGTTTACGGTTGCTGCGGGAACTGCAAGGAAAACTGTCTCTGGGAGAATCCATGTTAGTTTTGAAAATATCTCAGATTTGTTATTTTATTCATGTATTGGATGTTCTTGTGCAAGGACCATGCAATCTGTTTTTAACTCGCGGTTTTATAAATTCATTTAAATTTCAAATGACCCAGTCATTCCCAGGTACTCACGTCAGATTCAGCATTCAGCATTCCGGGTGGACAGCTGAATAAATGGGTTCTTTCGGCAAAACAGGCATAATAAGTAGAATGAGAATTTCGGTGTTCATTTTTTCTAAGAGAGGACAACAGCTTGGTTCGAATATGTAAAACTTTTATCAAGCTCAATTAGTTTTTTTGAGAAAAAAAATCAAGCACGGTCTATCTTTGTGACTCACACTATCACTGGACTCCAACTTTGTGCCAGTCAACCAAAAGAGAGGACTTAGCTCAGGTTAAATTCCACATGAAGGCATCACTTTAACAACCGGCCCCTATTATAGCGCTCGCTAGCAATATCATCGCTCTTAATTACCCATTGATTATACAATGACCCAGCACCCAGTCAAAGTGAACTATAAACTGAGATCAATAGCCCAGTTAACAGCAATGTTTGTAAACAGGTTAGGGCCTGGTATCTTGAACTAGGTCGACCTGACTGTTACCCACTGGGCAATTGTATCTGTAGGTTTAATATATGGGCCATACCGATTCGCAGGAAGGGATTCGCAGGCAACAAAAGAAGTTGAGTCGGATGTTAACTGGTCTCATATGATAACATAGTATGTTTAATGTCCTGAATAACTGCATTATCATCAGCAAAACGAGATAAAGCTGAAGTGCACTCATAGAATCACTCAACTCTGCACACTCCATTGGATCGGTTACATCAGACACCCACAAAAGGTAAATAATTGCCATTAGTTCGCCATTAAAGATAGAAATATCATCAGAGGTCTAAAACCCCCACTATAATTAAACTCAGGAACAAAAAATCCACCATCCAACTCTTTTCTGGGCAACATTCACAGATCCATCCGTGTAGATATGAAGGACTCATCACTTCTCCTGAATATTTTGCAGTGCAATATCACGCTTCATAAAAACATCATCAATACCCTGAATCATAGAATGGATTGAAAGATGGAACATCCAACACTGGATAGTACCAAAAAGGAAATGGGGGAACAAGACTATAGAAGGCAAAACCACCCAAATCATGAACACGAATATTGAAAGGGACATGCAGATTCTCGATCCACTTATTCTGAAAATAATGACGTTGCCAACAATCATTAAAATAATTACCTATTTGTATGAACTCATACTAGTAACAGAAATCATAAAAACTCTAGATGATATTCCGCCTCAACTGCCAAAGGGGGCTCGCCACATTCAACTTGTATGGCGATGAATACGACATACAGCACCTGCACAAATCTTTAAAGGGACTGATACTGCCACCCTATTCGTTATTAAACTGACTCGAAGCAGAATCGAGGCTTTCGCAACCGCGACTCCCAACACGGGTTTAATTAAGGCTTCTATAAAATGTTCAACAAAGAGTGCAAGTGGCACCCCACCGACAACCAGAGATACAACGTAAAAGAATTATCCTTGATTTACACTTGTCAATGACCGAATTCACACATGATCACTCCAAGTTAATCTGGAGTCAAAAAATTAACCCCCAAAAAACTTAGCGACTTATTAATGGCAACTGCCGTACTGATAACTTAAGGGAACTAACAGGCAATTTCCTTTTCAGAGTAAATTAATATACAATAATAATTAATATACAAACTATATAGCGCCTTTTTCCAAGGATTCAAAGCGCAAGCTATATTACTGTACGTCTGCCATCAGGAAATCGTCACAATCATTCGCTTCATCTGGCCGGCAGCTGGCGAATCGCCACATCCTATCAGCAACTTAGATTGTAATTTCCCCCTAACAGCTACCCGTATCGATGGGGTCGACGAAGCAAGTGAGGTAAATGTGCCTTGCCCAAGTGCACAAACACATTGGACACAGCGGGGCTCGAACCCACAAACTTCAGAATGATCGGCCGTTCTTATCTACTGGACCACATGTGCCCTCGCACTTCGTGTTTGGAACAATGCATAATTGATTCAGTAAGCTGAGAAACAAAATCATCATAAAATTCATCAACAAGATTCTCACTATCAGGAAAACTTATCCTATTAACAATCATCTGAAATTTATCCCAGTTGGCCCTTTCAGGGGAACATTAGCAAACAAAATTGCTCTTTCTTATACACCAAAACAGAAAATTGACTATTAATCGAGGATGGGGAAATGATCACTATCACAATTCTCATCTGCCACCGACCAAACGGAAACCAGCAGCAACATCTCCTTGAGACAAAGACAGATCAAGACACGACATCAGACCAGTTCTCTTGTCAATCCTGTACATGATCCATCATTAAGGCAAACCAGATCATAATCATCCGCAAAAACTCCCAGATAATCATACCGTTCTTATCATTCTTAGTGCTACCCCACAGGGAATATGACCATTAAAATCACCACAAAACACAAAATATACCTCAACATTATCACAAAATGGAGCTAATATCATTTTTATCAATGGGACAGACAAGGATTATACAACATTTCACAAAACGTAAATTGAGCTCCATCAGAAGAGAAGATCTCAACACCAAGAACCTCCACCTTATGGACACCGAAATCCAGGGAATTCTGCTAAGAATATTGTTCTAAGACATGTAGAACACACCTATTATTATCCCAATGAAGAATCCTATCTTTCCTTAAACATCATACCCGAATATGAAATTTATGACTATCATTCAACCATGATTCTTGGATACACACCACATGCACACATCCGCGTTTATCTATCAAATCAACAAACAAAACTTCTTAAAATAATTCCCATGAGCCCACGATGAGCATTCCATTGTAAAAAAATTACATAAAGACAAACAAAAACAACTTCCAGTCCATCAGAATCATCATTTATCTTTATTGTGAACAGACACTACGTTGAGGAGGCGGTTTCTTTGCGGACCCATCGTGGAACTTTCTCCACCAGAACAAGGAGGACGCTCGTTCCCCACGTTTGCTATCATGACCTACACTTCGGTGACCTAAGCCTTGGATGTGAACGGGAAGTAATAGATTCTTTACTCCCTTTATACAGCGAGCCTGATAAATCGCGACCAAAAACTTTCCAAACAAATCCTTCATTCCAAACTCCATTAAGCTTTGGTCTTGAATTTTGTATTACGACAAATATGCAAAGCGCCAAATTTAGCCAAATCAGGCCCAACTGACAAATAAGGAACATCACGTGTTGTTTCTGTTTGAGTTTCACGAGTGTTTTCAGTCTGTGAAAAAGCATCACACATTTGTGGTTTAACAGGCTTAGTAACTACTTTTGTGCAAAGTTATTTTGATTGAACCAAAATTTGAGATGTATGTAAAGCTCACTATGTATACTATTGTTGAGGTTGAGTCCAAGAACAGCGTCTTGCAGCAGCAAAAGAAATGTTATTAGTACTCTAGCATATTGTATCTGTTTATGAAAGTTCATTTCTGTACATCCCTCGTAAGCAGCAGAATGAGGACCACTACACCGACAACATTTCGGAACGTCATTATTTTCACACTGATCATATCCATGAGGACCACCACATCTTACACATCGCTCCTTTCCCCTACATTCAGCAATCCTATGCCCTAAACGCGACACTGAAACATCTAAACAACTGAAGGGACAAAAATCCGTACTGGATATACTCGATAACCAGCCCAAACTAAAAAGGAAACTTAACATTCACCAATAACCTATATCAAATCAGAAATAATACATATACACATTCAAGCAATGTTTGAAGAAGAATACCACCTGCCTTACCAAAAGAAAACGTGGAAGCTGACCACAAAATAAAAACGTCCTTCCTCAACGAAAACCTCCACAGAATCCAAGAATCAGATTGACAATCACTACAGAGTCTATACGTAAAATAGGGAAATCTTATTTCTATGGTGTAAACACAAGCAAACTTTAACGGCAGTAGGTCCTACAATTGTCTATTTTAAAATCTGCGGTGTTAATAACCCCGATTTGACCTATAAAAATAGATGCGATAATCAAGAACTTAACAATTAAGTGCCCAAGGGGGGGGGGGGGTTCCATAGTACCAAACATTTGAATTTTTTTTGCGATTTCTCCGTTACGCAATCAATTTTTCAAGGATGTTTTTTGCTAATGTCTGATTTATGAGTACGCTTATCCTGAAAAAAAAAAAAATCGCCCACGGCTTCATTAGAATAATTAGGTGGGTCCCTAGGAACCCCCCCCCCCTTGGGCACTAACGAGTGAAAAAATCAGATATTTTACTATTAAAAAAAATACAAGAATTAAATCTGGATTTATTTGCTTAGATACCTTAGGCGGTAATTAATTAATAATTAATAATACTAAAATCAAATAACCTTTTATATGCGGATAGCAATCAATTTTAATTTCATGCTGTGCTCTTAACTGTGTAAGGTCTATGGGAAAAATAAGGCGATTTGAAGTTCTGAGAAAAATACAAGATGGTATAAATTTGGCGATATTTTTACAATGATTATTTTAATGGGTATTCTAGAGTAGATATAAGGGCATTATATTGGTAAAACCTATATTGGAGTGCTGAGGGATGGAAAATGTCCGAACCACTCTTTTTCGAAGAGTGACAATTCAATTTGGCCATAGGTCATAGCGTCAAAGGTCGGATTTCATTTTTATTGTGGGTATGTGGTTCTTACGTGACCCCCATTTATTGTGTTAGTGTCATGATCAAAAATCCCATGGGAAGTGGTTATCTGGGTTGGGTCCGATAGGACGCCCCCCCCCCTTGGGCACTAACGGAAATTTTAGCTTGGGCACTTAAGTGTTACCAGGAATAATTATCGGCATGCAAACGAAAGGCGCTTATTCATCCAAATCCGATGGTGAAGAAAGTATGACTAATGCGTAAGTGCTACGTTCCAATTGTATCATGGCAATTATGTCAAAAGTAACTATTATTAAGATGGTAACTCCTCACTCTTCTTTTCCTTTTTTTTGTGCTTCAACAATGGTTTTTTTTTTGTAGTTTTTGTTTGCCGGGTTTTTCTTTTTTTCTTTTTTTTTCACTTTTTTTTTTTTTTGGCCCTTATCGAAGTTTAATCAATATACACATTGTATAACTTTTCACACCTTCTTCCCATGCTTGCTGCTTTATGCAGTCAACCCAGTGTTGTGGAAATTTCGTAGAACTACGATATTTCTAGTTATAAATTGTAAAAGTTATCCAAAAAATATCACAAAGAGTTATTAATTTGTATTTATGTTTGATGCTAAAGCGTCGTGCTCACGTGGCCCCCGCTAATGCATATGTTAATTTATTAATGCCTCCCACTAGGCAATTATAGCCAAGAATGCCACTCCACTAATGCTTATCCTCAAATCAAAATCAAATCAATGTATTCAGAAATACAAAGGTTACAAAGAAATAAATGTGAATTATGTACAAAAGTTAGAACAGATATCGATGTGAAATAAAGGGAACATGGAGAAGAAATATCGAATGCATAGGACCTCCACTGGACAACTCCTGGAGCTTATAAGAGGTGGAGGCCCTTACATAAGGTAACTTATTTAAACTTACACAACATACAATGATGAACATTATGAAGCGTACAAGGAAAATATAAGAGAAAAAAAATTTGTGGCTGGAAAATACAAACGAGAAAAAAAGAGTGAGAGTAAAATTAAAGACGCGTGAAGGGAAAGTAACACATGATCCCGAAAGGGGCAAACCAAAAAGAAGTTTTTAAAGACACAAACATACACAATCACTACACACAAAACTTTAAAATTACACCTACAGTACAGACCTTCTCCACAGTAAAAAACTAGACATATACATACACTGTCCACAACACACCAAACATATACTCACATACACATATAATATGCGTACCTTGGAGTTACACTTAAAGGACAAGCATGCATGTGTGCATCAAATTTATGTACGTATGCCACAGGCATGTAAAGTCAAACAAAAAAGTTGTGAAGAGAAGAAAGGTGAGGAGATTGGTCCAAATAAAGTTAATCAGGGGTTAAACAAGGCTCGGCAGATGTAGAAGGAGGGCTGCTAAACGGAGTAGCGGAGAAAAAAAAAGATAGATGGGGAGGAAAGAGAAAGAGGAGGAGAGAGAGAGAGGAGAGTGAGAAACGAAAGTGACAGGTGGAGTTTTGCAGCTCCATGGAGGATGGGAAGAGAATGGTAAGTTCAGGGGTAGGGATATAGTATGTATCAAGTAAAAAAAAGCTTGAGGCGTGTGCTTTAAAGGTATTTTTTGTTTGTGTTGTGACTAGATGTGATTGATTTCGGAGATCGTTCCAGGTTTTTGCACCATGGTACAGAAGATAGATGTTTTTACTTGGTGGGTTTGGGTAGAGGAAGGTGATTTGATTTGGTCGGATTGTTGTGTTGTAATTGGGTTTGTATTGTCTACTGTCACCAAGTTAATTTTTGAAAATTTTGCTTTTTTTAATGTTTTGTTGGTGATAGTTCATGCATAAAGAGTGCGACCTGATAGTTGGTTGATGTCAGTATTTTTAGTGTCTTGAGGGAATGAAATAATGGCAAGGTGTGAGTTCTTTAAGGTGAGTTAGTTGATCGTACGGGTAGCCCATTTCTGAGTGATGTTGAGATGATTTTTGTCGTGTTTGGACGTTTGAGGCCCATATGATAGTGCAGTATGTAAGGGTGTGGAAGAACGATTGTGTTGTATAAGTTTTAATTGGGGGGTGGAGGTGGTGTCTTGCTCTGTAGATGGTACCTAGTGCATGTGAGGTTTTGGTAATAGTGGAGTTCATGTGCTGGTTTCATGTGAGTTTATCGTCACATGGTGATGCCCAGAAACTTAGTAGATGAACTTGTGCAATTGGCTGGTTATCAATGGAAACTGTAGGTTTGAGTTAGTTATGATTGAGATGAGAATAGGATGTAGTTAGTTTTTGATATATTAAGAGACAGTTTATTAGCTCGGGACCAGTCAAGTGATTTGTGTGAGCTCAAGTTTATGTTTCGAAAAAACGAGAGTTGAAGTTGAGGACTGAGAGGAAATGTTGGTGTCATCTGCAATAAGATAAGTTTGAGTGTGTTAGATATGTTTGTGATTTCATCATATTAAATGATAAGAGTCGCGGACCCCAAAATGGAGCCCTGTGGAACACCCACTGTGATTTCAGGGAAGGGTGATTGAGTTGAGTTGGGGGGGGGGGTTTTTTGGGGGTCGGGGGGGGGGGGTTTTTGGGGGGGGGGGGTGGGGGGTTTTTTGGGGGGGGCGTAAACAGTTGAGCTTTGAACCAGTCAGGCAAATCCGAAAACACCATAGTGTGAAGTTATTAAAGGAGAAATATGGTCATTGTGTCAAAATTCCCTTGGAGAGGTCCAGAAAGATTCCATGTTGATATTTGTTTTAAGTCTGATTAAGAGGGATGTTAGTGCAATGAGAGCCATATAGGGGGAACGCTTGGGCCTAAAACCGTACTGAGCTCAACTAGAAGTTATGTTTGTTTAGGAAAGTGAGGAGACGATTGTGTACAATTTTCGAGGATCTTTGAGAATGAAGGAAGGACAGAAACATCCTAGAAGGATGAAGGGGGGAAGGACAGCAATACATCATAACATAAACCTTCACTGAATAAAGGCAGACTATGCGTATATACAATGATGCATGTAACAATAGAAACGACCAATATCACGTGATTTTAAGTGAACTGTGGCTATTAGAGTTGATGTTGTAAATGCATGCAAGTTAATACAGAAAAAAAATTCGCTGCCGTGGGGGGTGCATGGTCTCAAATTTTAGGGATAGGTAACTTTTTTCGTATATATTTAATACGATTAGGCAGGACAATGGATCACCTGATTGGCTTCAGGTACTTGTAAAACATCTCCCAATCACAGTGATTATGTCAGGGTACCTAGGCAAACCGACCAACACACAATGTTTAGATTAAAGCTGGATACCAAATGTCACAAATTCGCCGATTCTCTCCATGCTTTCGCCATTGTCCTTGTCGTAAACTACGTGAGGCATCCAGGTCTCTTATACAAGAAAATAGTCTTAAAGAAAATCAAATCAAAGCGTTATTTTTAAAGGTGGTGACCGATCCATGGTCCGATTTTTTCATGTTGTTTTTCGCTCTATATGGAAGATATCACCAAATACACCAGATTAGAAAATTTAAGTTAAATCGGTGCAGCCATTTGGGGAAGCAAAAAATGTGTTCTAAATTGGCCCAAGATAAGATAGTTGTGTTAATAATATGTCCTGGGCTTAAATTTCATTTTGTACAGCAATCGTCCAGGAGGCCTTCCTGCATTTCGGGCCCAACCATTTACATAATGGCATGTTCTACACTTTTAATGGTTGCAGTTTTGGAATCAGTAGTGCAGGTTTGCCATAAATACCTCACATGGACGTTTTTTCGGTGTCAGAAACCTAAGGAAATACACTTTCACATATTTACTATTTTGTATGGTTTACTCTTTTCTCTTCGTGAAATAGAGTGCGCTTTGAGGGTTCTCTTTTTTAAGACACCCGGTACAAATGAAAATAATGGTTAAGGTCAAATAGTCATATATTCATTGTACATCTTCGTACTCTAGGGCTCATATTATTTTTTAGGAAATATGTATACTGACTCATCTGATCATAAAAACTCACGACTCATGTGTGTGCGTGATCTATAACATTACAGTGCTGCAGATGGATTGAACTCAAGCTAGTATAGGTCAATTAGTTGCAACGGTATATTAATGTGTTACCATGGTAAATATACTTCGTACATAGTGCAAACTATGTATAAATCTATAGCTATACTCGGAGCGCGTCTTTCTAGTCGCTTTACTACTTTTTAGAACATCGACTCATATACAAACATAGGAAATAAAAGCCTAATAAAGACAGAGACATAAGAAACACAATATTTTGAGAAGGACATTTTGATTCGGTTGATTTGGTTGATATGGTTTAAGATATGGCGATTTGAGCTGATGTGTTTAGTTGAAATTCTGAAACTTCGTAATTTTTAATACCTCTTTTGTTTTATAATAGCACATTTTGGCACTAATTTACCCACTTTCTAGAAACACCCTTTATAGCCACTATGCTGCTTCTTAAGTTCCGTATTTCGCGTTAAGAAGCTTTAAAACGAGAACACAAAACAGAACGACTTACTTTTTGGAATAAAATGGCACATGTAAGAAGGTGTAGCGAGCCTGATGAAATTAAAAAGGAAGAAAAAAACATCCAACCTTATTTTCCCATTTTTGGGTCATTTATGAACATTTTCGAGAAATTGCCGAAAATCTCCGAAAAAGTACTAGTTTTCTATCAATTTTTAAAATGACATGAGAAATCTGCAGACAGCGTTCACTTTTAAAGGTGCATTTCGTGACCCTAGCCTCATTTTTTATGGTTCACTCCTTATCCCCGAGAAAAGCTTATTTCCAACATTTCAGTTGATTGTGACGGTGCGTCTTGATGTTATGCGCAAATGTTTGCATCATTAGGCTACCGTGTTGTGATTTCTGCCCGTGTACGGAAAGAACATACCAAATTACGAACTTCTTCAAGAGCAGATCGAATTTGCACGTACGATTAGGCTCACATACTATACTTAGACCAACGGTTCAGATGATATAAATATAGGCTTACTGTATTTGGCGAAACGAAACGAAACAGAACTCCCATTGGATTACACGCTTTATTCCGTTATGCACGGTATGCATGCATGACGGAATAAAGCGTGTAAGCCAATGGGAGTTCTGTTTCGTTTCGTTTCGTTTCGCAAAATACAGTAAGCCATATAAATAGGCTAGGATACTTTTGCGATTTAAGCGTCTTTCCGTGCTACAGCACTGGGGATGACTTACTTCCTTCACTAAAATTTTTAAAAATATTATGTAAACCCGGAAAAGTTGTATCCCCAAATGAAAAGAGTGCACATTATTTAGAAAAATGAATAAAATGTCAACTCAATTTACTTCCAGAATGTCAGTGATCAATATGTACACGTAAAGTCAAGCGAACAATAGAGCTAATGATATTCAACAATCAACCTAAAACACTTCGGATCTTTTCTCAACATGGTATGCAGGATCATTGTTACTGCCCACACTGTTGAAAGATTTCAAGCTATTCCAGATGTTAGCACTTCCCCGCATTGAGCTCTAGTATTTGTTAATAACATAAAGGGCAACATACTCACCTCGCTCATGATTTTTAAAAATGTAGGTCGCTGAATACCATTGTCTTTCTTGGTAAATTGAATAGAAATAGGGTTTTAAAGGCAATAACTTGCGGATTTAGGTTATGCACAAATTAGGTCAGCCCTGGCCATGGGCTTTTCTTTCATGAATCTTGTCCCTATACATTTTCTTTTCGAAAAAAATATTAATCAAATGGTCAAAGTTAATTGAACACACAGTAGAATTTCAAGATTTCTTTGATCGCGAACGAGGAAAGAACTTAAAGGTGATCCTCATTGCTCGGACGGCATATATTAACACTTAAGTGACCATGGGGGGTTCCTATGGACCCCCAAAATTTGTTTTCACGCTGGCCGCTTTACGCGTGGGATTTTTGCGCCTAATTTGTTTGTAACTGTCTGACTTTTAAATGCGCTTCTTTTCATCCAAAAAAAAATTAAAATCGGCCAAGCCGTTAATGAGTTCATTAGTGGGGGTCCCATGGAACCCCCCTTGGGGCACTAACGGAATCATCTGAGAATATTTTTAATTATCAAAGAACCAAAGCTATTTTTTTTTGTGCTGATATATGTTCACACATACATGTAAGTAAACAATTATTAGTAACATTAAAAATAATTAAGCCGTCTTTAGGTGCTGAAAACAAACGATATCATCATGGACGTTGCTAAACCGTTACTGTACAAAGTCTATGGGAAAATGATGTGTATTTTGCAACACCCGTTAAAAATACAGGATCCCTAAAACTGCAGGTTTTTTATTAAATATATGTAATTTGGGTCTTCTAGAATAGATATCAACATAAAATAAGTTTTCAGAAAGTTTGATGTAAGCGCAAGGTTCATTTGAAATTTCCGTCTTTTTGTCCAATTTTCGCATGTTTTGAAAATAATGTTTTGCCCCTAATTTGCAGCCCGAATGACAAATTTCATTTTTTATTGCTGATTTAGGGTTGTCTTATGACCCTTCACGTGTGGTATAAATTTCGTGCAAAAATTCCTTCGGGAAAGTGGTTTCCTTAGTGTGGGGTCCCTTGGGCACCAACGGGAGTGAAAACCCCTTGGTCACTTAAGTGTTAAGCTATATACCAATGGAAAGCTGATTTTATCGCGATTTTATCGGTAACTATGTCCTATTTATGCTACGCCGCAAGATTTGGGTTACAAGAGCCAAGTGAAAATTGTCTTTCAACAACCACCACTATCAGCGAAGCCCAATATTATTGACTTGGGCGCTGTGAGGTGGTTACGTCACCGATTGTGCAAACGTTAGGGTAGTAAACAAAATCCCCATTCCTTGTATCGCTGGCTTCTGCGCTTTCGAAGACTTACCCACCAGCCAGCAAACTCCTCCCGCGGCATGGATTACAAAACACAACATCAGGTTCTACGGACTGCTTCCCTTTCAAAACACAGACATTTTATTACTTCGCATTTCCCAAGAAAAAAAATCCCGAAAATGACCGTGTAGAATGTTTTTGTCTAAATGTGTCCCTTTTATACCACCTGAAACCGTTCAACCAGAAAAATCTTCTAACCGGTCCATATTTTTGTTTAAAAAACCTTATAATTAACCTGATAGTCAAATTTCCACAGACAGCGCGCCTCTAAAGTCTGTCTGAAGATACTCTTATTTGAACAATGACACTCATATCAATAGCTCCGGGATGTTGTCGGTTTGCTGTGAGACTTTAGCTATAGTTTTTCTCTAAAATGTGCTCACAACGAAATCACATTATGAGCAATATCGATACAGATACTATCTGTTGAGTATCTGGTAGCATTTGATGCTCTACTATCCCACTCAGTCACCAGAGAAGGCGCTTCAGTCGGCATTTTATACATACTGAATCCTAGCTTCACGATTGCTTCAATTTGTTAGGGTAAACAAATTGTCGCTAATTAAAGTAATTACAGCAATATTACGCTAGATGAGCCAAGACTTTACCGGAAACACAATAGCAAAGCAACAGTATCTTAAAAAAGGTTCAATAACCATAATTGAGTCACTGTTTCCCGTTCGGAGAAGTAGATTAAGATATCACCGTTACTCCCCATGATAGCGCCTATACCTCAGGCAAATCCATCGGTTGCATATGAGGGTGTAGTGTAAATCAATGGAAGAGCCGTGTCTTTCCGCACGCGGTAGTTTGACCACCACCAATGCTCCAGGGGCAGGTCTCCATCACTAACCTCAAAGGAAGCTATTTATTTTTCATGCTCCAGCACGAGTGGTGGTGGTTCAATCTCACACTTTCGTGTAAACACAAGCTGCTCTGAGCTCTGCTCGCTACTCTCGATTCATCGTAAGCGATGAGAATCAAGCGATTTTTTACATTTCTTGCACACTTATGACGCCGGGGTTTATAATCCCAATCTATGTACAGAGATCAGAAACTAGCAACAACAATTATCGGTATTGGCGAAATTCAACCCAGGAGAAGAGGAGCGATTTGGGATTCCTTTACATTGGAAGGGCATTGCGCAACAAGACTTGTACAATCGCCTACGTCACAAGAATTTGCCAAGTTCAGAGAAGGAAAGCTAAAGCGCATTTTTGGGGCGCAAAATCGCAACGAAATATAGGTTAGTTTTTGGTTTATAGCGGCTATATTATCCGATTATTTCTTTGGAAAAGATATTTTTTGTGCTCCCTGACGTCAAGCTTTTCCATTGGTATATATCTTAATATAATGCCGTCCGACAAATGAGGTCACCTTTAGCCAATGCGGCAAGAACATAACATTTGAAATCTGTTCAACTGATGCACAATAACAATTGACCAAGTAAAAGAACGTGAGTGTGTCTGGGCTTATTTATTGAATATCATAGCTCCATTGTTCGCTTCAGCATGTTGAGGTATGTATATCCATTGGTCACTTGATATTCAGTAAATAAATTGAGTTACTTTTATTCATTTTTCTAAATTAATGTGCACATCTTTTCATGTGGGGCCACCAGACTTTTCCTGGTTAAAATACTATGGTTTTAAGTTTGTGAAGGATAAGAAGTAATCCCCAGGGCTGTAGCACGAAAATTTAGTTAAAAGATAGCGCAACATTGTTCAGTAACAAGCCTAAAACATTTTTTTAGTAAGTTGGGGGGGGGGACGCCGTGACGAGGCTTGGATCACGAAATACTCCATTTTAAGGCTATTCCTGCCAATTTTCAAATATTTTAGTCTCTTTCGGAGGATCACTGACTAGGGTCTATAATAAGAAGTGTCGCGCTCTGTTGGGGTCCAGAGTTCAACAACGTTCAGTTCTACGATGATCCGCGTACCGTGGAAGATTTCAAAGAATGTAAGCTTGTAACCGTTAAAATTCCATGATACAATGTCAGTGTGAATCTGGTCGAATGTCATGAAAACGGTGGCATTTCCCGATATTTTTGTGTCTTTGGTTAATAAACTTTAAACAATGCTCTATTGGCAAAACGGTAATATTTTTTTTATAGGATCCTTTTGAGCTGCAATTTGGGCAATATATCTTTTGCCATAGTTCATTATCTTTATCTTTCTATGAGATATTTTGCCTTCAACACGAAAAAATTGGAAAAATCGATGCCCAAACCAACAATCAAAATTATAAAAAAATTGAAAATCCTTAGCACTGAATCCTTCCAAATTCAATGTTTCTTGTTCCCAAACATGTGTAGAAATATTTAATGATGTTTTTCCTTGTATTCTCAATTATTTTTATATTTTCGAATACAAACATAATGTCCGTGAAAATCTTGCTCATTACGTATCCTTCATAAAGCATTGCTAAGTTTGGTAAAACTTCTACTAATGATATGATTGTTCATCTCTTTCAAGGTCAACATAATGCGGGGCAGTTGTAAATATTGTTTTCTCAGCTTAAAAGACTATTACAAAGTCTAAGAAATTTTGAACTTTAAAAAAAAAAATGCAGAACCTTTTTAAGGAAGTGTTTACGTTATCCACATTTCTCAGCAACCAAACAAGCTATTTAAATATTGATCAAGAGTGGCATAGACACTCATTTTCCGACCACAAAAATGATATAAAATTTCAATCAGATACAATGAGTCAGGAGATGTTGGAAAAAGGTCAAAAATGTTTACTACGTTATTGTGTATTACGTTGTCGTTTATTACGTTGAATGGGTTTTTGTTTACTTCATCAACTATAATTTAGCCATGGACTGATATGGTTTAATTACATGTATCTTAGACTAATAAATAGTAAAGGTATCTTAACATTTGTTATTATTAGGTATTATTTCAGCAGAATTCGGATACCCAAGGAATAACGTAATAAACTAAACAAAATATTGGAGGCATTTTTTCTGGAGTGCAATTAGCTACTCAAACTTTAACTTCGTACAAATTAAAAATTGTTCCCCAGCAACCTAGCTGATAAGGTAATCAGTTGGCGATATTTGTTGCTTTAAAAGTTTGATAACGTAATAACCCTATCCTTTTGCTGTACAAAATGTTGTGTGCATATGTGCAGAAACGTATAAAGAAGTGTTGTGGACAATATTATTCCAAGTAATCGGTTATTGAATACTAAATGGTTAAAAACATAAAAACATAACAATTTTGAGACAATTTTTTTCGGGTGTGTCTTACCTCCCAAAATTCACCGTTTCATGAAAATCGACCATATTCTTTTAGTAGGTGTAGGCCTAAGCATGTTTCCCGTGTGAAAGTGGCAGATGGAATTATCAATCCATTTTGACCGGACTCTAGATAACTTCGACACTGTCTTCTCCGCTCGCAGGTGGTCACTGAATGCTTTGATATTGGGCCAGCAGCAGAACTTCCATGTCAGATTGCGGACTGGTTCCAGTATCATTGGATGCCAAGGACAAAAAAATTATAGCCTTTAACCTCCCCAAAATGAGCTGTGACATATGACCTGAATTTTATATAATTAAAAGAAATGATTTGTGTTGTTGTTTAAATGAATTTGGTTCAAGAATTGGGACTATCAAAACAATTAAAATGCTGACAATGATCAATATACTCAAGATGTCCTTATAACACTAATAAAACTTACTATAAACTAAAAGTGTCCGACTGTGGAGTGATAGTTTCCAGGATTCGAAAATGTTGAAGATTACGATGATACACTTTCACAGAAAGCATTCATAGTGATAATTACATGGTAACAATTCCGTGGGAATCGTACCTCATGAAAGGCTAATGTCATTTTTGGGAGCAGTCTACCAAGATACTTTGTCCAGCAGTCAATACGAGGTTTCCTATAGGTCTCTCGACGACACTAAACTATTACACAATCCGGGTGTGAAAGCAGATATTATAGTCCGCGGGAGCCACAGTCAGGGGGGGCTCCATAGACGATAAAACAGAATAAACGTGAACTAATGTTTGCTCGTGATGAAGAGTCAAACTGAATCAGATTGCCCCCATTGTTAAATTTTTTGGTTCACCTTTGTTCCGGATATGAGGACGCGGACGGAAATTACTTCTACACCGGAATGCCAAATATATCCATAAAAGTCAGTCTTGTCGCGCAAGTTCCACTTTTAGGACCACAATTTGGAATCATGTTTGATTTCCTAGTCTTTAGCTTCAAAGACGACAAAGGGCACCAAATAGCATGAACACTCGTCTACTGGACATTTTTTGATAACAAAACTGCCGGAAAAGGGGGGGGGGGTGGTTACCACCCCCCTGTGATTCGTTACTGAAAAACCCGATTCCTGTAAATTGGTACCAAAGGGATAGCTTAGAGTTTCTTATTTCCATTGGTAAACCCAAAATAAGTACCAACATCCCCATATGACGTCATGGTGACGTCATATGTTGAGGGAAAGTCCGAAAATACTGAATATAGGTTGGAAAATTGATTATTTACGCAATTTTAGCGATACAAACACCTTATTAAGCTATAAAATGCTTTCATTATATAAAAATAGTATTTACCATCAAGTAGAGTCAAAAACCGCATGAAAATCTGATTTTCCGAGCCTTTTTGGCGAATCGAAAATCTTGAATTTACTGGGGGTGTCTATGAAATGGCAGTTTAGTCAGAGTCAGTTCAGTTTTGCTGACATGAGAACTATGACGTCTCTGTGACGTAATGCTAGCATGTTGGTACTAATTTTGTATCAATGGAAAGAGGAAGCCCATAGCTATCTGTGGTACAAAATCAAGTGTCTGTGATGTTCTTTGTGGTTGTGTAGGCAGCATGTTGGTACTTCTCCGAAGGGGGGGGGTGGTTACACCCCCCCCTATCCATCACTTTGGATCCCCATGTATCTTACCTATACTCCGGTGGATGTTTGGTTTTGGGATGAAAAGGAGCGTAAACAGTCAATTGACAATTACAGAAAATAATTTGGCACAAAAAAGGGGTTTAGCTAGCCGGGGAAAAAAACTGAAGGGGGGGGGGTGGTAACCACCACCCCCTTCGGTAGACGAGGGTAAGCCATGTGGTATGAATCCTCTGTACATCACAAAACTATGGCAAAAGAATCATATGGGAGATCAGCCCTATTTTATCGCTGTAGATTATAGGCATTGCATCACCGTACATTAGCCAAATAGAAAAGTTGAATGATGACATCATGGAAAATTACCTGTGGATCGTTGGCGGGAAAGGGGAAAAACCTCAATGTGCATTGAGACTGAAAACTGAATAATTTGGCTTGTATGCCTTGCACAAGGAAGGTGTCCTTCTAAATATTAATCGACGATTTAGATAATCATCTAATCCAGATTCTGAATAATTAAACTGCCATATGATTTTACTATCTATTTGGCTCGACATCAAGCTAGAAAACCCGATTGTGACCCAAACTGCACATATGAGGTTGTTTAGCACTGGGGCCCACATTCTACATATGTGGTTTTGCAATTGACCTCTGGAGTTACATATGATGGCTTCCGCCCAGCGGGACGCTATGTTGCAATCTTGCTCTACAATACCTATTGATATTAGGACTTTCCATGCATTGGCAAGATCTCTAGCATGTACCACTTCCAAATTTCATCATTCATCAGGGTTTCGTGTCCATAGACGGCTCGATCATTTATTCAAAAAAGATAACTAGTCGAAGACAAGCATTTTAAACTTTATATGACAGATAATTGTCATAGAATTAGAATAGAATGAACTTGTGGGGATGAAAAATTTTAAGAAAAATTCGTCCATGATTTCAAATGCAACAAAACTTGCAAAGTAATGACAATTTGGCTGAAATCCAAGATGGCGGACGTAAGCATTTGTTTTCAGGTGTCACAAAAAAATATCATAGAAGAAAACTTAGTGGAAGACCAAGCCATTGACATGTTTATTTTATATGAAAGATTAATTGGATAAGGATAATTTCAGACTTTAAAATGAAGAACAAAAAATGTCTTTGGTTTCCAAATCCACAAAATATAGGGAAATTGGTCAAAAATCCCAAAATGGAGGAAATGATGCCAATAAAAATTATCAGGGTCCGAAACCCTGTGTTAGGAAATCCTATTTCTTTTGCATGCATGATTATTACACAGAAGCTAGGTAGTATTTACTATTAGAAATCTTCTTTAGGTCAGAAAAAACAAATAAAGATTTTTCCTTACAAATTTAAAAATACAATCCTCCTATCTCCTTAAAAAGAAAAGTGGAATGCAATGAACATTTCTTGCAATCTGGTTTTATACCTTAACATTGTTGGGTAAGTTATATGCAGTTGGCACTGTGTAAATTATGAACATTATAGCGTTCTTGCATTGCTACACTCAGTCTATATTACAATTGTATTATTTTTTTTACCAAAAATTAAAAGCAGCTCTTGGCATCTGCCAAGACCATTTCCCCACTCCAATTGCTCAGTCATGTCATTATCTAAATGTATTTCACTCATTTTCCGCTATATGGATGATGTTATTGGCTCTCATTGCCTTTACATCAATGATCATGCTCAGGCCCGTAGCCAAAAAAACAAAAAATTATGTGGGGGGGGGGGGGTGCGAATTGCCAGAAGTGGACCTTTGGCGTACCAAAAAAAACCCAATTTTTATACCATGTGCATTAGGAAATTTATTTTCCCCATGTTTAATTTATTCTTTCAATTCACTTTGTTGACTTTCGGGAGATGGAGATGACCAACTTCTTGTATAAATGGCAAGTGTGTCAGAATTTGCGGTGCTGTCTTGATCAGTTACTGTTTCTGTGTGTCTTGTGTCTCAAATACTGGCACTGGTAGACACTGAAACACACGGATTTTGATGCTTCACTCTTTCTTTTAATTTGGAGCATATTAACGCGACATGAACTAATAACCTTTACGTCTATCTAGTGTTTTGATCACATAGTCAAGGTCTCCCACTGTATTCAATCTCATATGATCAAGAATACTTGGCTTTAATAGGATGCCCTGGTATTGGAAAAAATGTTCAAAACTTGTACCTGGTTTGCCACCCATTCGTGGAATCTTTGTCATACTACTTCATGTATTCATTTTTGCCCGACTACGTAGAGATTTCCTTTTGGAATATCTGTACTTCTTTGGAGTCGGAGTCGAATTTAACATAGCTGGGAAATTCATGTCAGGATTTTCACATATCGGTATTTCTTTCAGTAGTTTCAGGAACCCTCTTACTTATGACGAAATACTAACTCAAAGATGGACTGAATCCTAATGATTCATGTATAATTATCCTTGCTGAACAACGTTTTGGTTTGTAGAAACCTACAGAAATTTGCTCTTGCATTCTGTTGGCGTCAACGCCCTTAGTTTGATAGTGCTGGGTCATTTCTTGTTCAAATACCAGTGCTTTTCATGGCTCTAAGCGACCCTTTCACAAGCCCCTTACAAGATTAGGAGGGACCAAACGCATATATGGCCACATATAGTATAACGGCAAGAAGGAAAAACAATGGAATGATGTCAAAGAGTTCAGACATGGAACGAATCTCTTTATCAATGGGCTTATATCGTTATCAAAGGATAATATGGTCGACCGCGCGACGATTGAAGGACGGTTTACCATGTTTACAGGAATGGATCCCACCTTAACGATGGTTTATTCCGTGCTGCGGAATACATGATGAGTCCCTTTATTTCATCATATAATAGGAATTTCGTTTCCTAACTAGGCTTTTTCATCCTTTATCTATCTTATATTTTTCCCTTTACAGGCCACCTGCATGCTTTACTAAGGGACATGTTGTGCAGCTCTCAAAGAACGAGTGGACCTAAATACCGGTATAGATTCGATGGTCGCTCCCTAGCAATGAGCGCATCTTTGCCAAGAATTGCCGTGCACTCAAGAGAAGCGTATCACGGTTGTCTCTTGGAAACCAAAGCTTCGGGGGATATGTGGTTCACCGATACCCAGGTATTCTTCTCAAGGACAGAACTGGGTGCCTGAAAAATTGGATAAGATTTCTAGAACTTCCAAAATGTATCCTGTAAGTACATGTAGAAACACACAAAAAACAAACACACAAACACAAAAACCACACACACACGCAACATACACACACACGCGCGCACACACACCACACGAAATGAAAGCCAAACTAAATAGACAAATAAACAAAAAATAAAGATAAAAAATAAAAAAAAACAAATTTAAAAGATTTATAAAAAAACACTTATTTCGGTTCTCCCAATTGACACATGGCGATCATTTACCTAAATCCTTGGACTTCCTTCAAAGATCCTCATGTCAATGAATATACTGAGCAACCTTGTGTAAATCGTCAATTTTGTAAAAACTAAAAGCAGGTCGATATCTATTAGACTATACTATGAGATGTGCCGTCCCACTTAATTGTCTTCTGGTGAAGATCCTATACTGCATCCTTATCGCCAATAATCGTCGCCCGTTTTAGTTCCCACTTTACAGTTTATTTTTGTGATCGCGAAAAACGAGTCATTATGGCCATGGACGCGAAAACCCAGGACACTGCTATATTTTAGTATGTATTATTTCTACCAAATTGAGAATATACAAATGTGAACACGGTTATAAAAACTTTACAGGTTATCGGGCCAGATATCGAGTTCGAAATCAAGACATTTGTATGGAAGGATTTTAATCTTAAGCACTGCAAGTCGGAAGGTTTGACAATACACCATAAAAATCAGTTGATAACTTGTATGTGTTTGTCTTTAATATACACGGCCATCAACTTGCAGGTTATGTTAGCCATGCATGCAGTAACAAAAATAACCAATACATGGATTTTTACGGGATGTGTTTTTGATTCCGATTTTTTAATTGAAAAGCGTTTTTTCAGTTTATGTAAAACCTATGTCTAATCACATTTCTAACGATATTTTAAATCACAAAAAAAACGAAAAGATACAACATTAAAACGACAGCAAAAAATTCCTTTCATGCAATGAACTTCAATTAAAACCTGCCTCGTGCGTCAATATCTCAATACACAACGCATCCAGTGGAATACAAGAAACCCAAGACGGCATCCCATGCACCATTAGGTGTGTGTTTTGTTTTTGTTTTTGTGGGGGGGGGTGAGGTGAAAAAAATTTGCACTAGTGGAACCGAAATAAAAAAATTGCTGAAGTATAAAAACCAGATTGCACAATGTAGTAAACCCAGCCACCACCCACCTTTAGAAACAAAAGTTCGCAAAAATGAAATGAAAAAATACTGCCTTCGGATGCCAACGAAGAATCACTGGCTCGGCGTTTGAAAAAATGCTCCATTTCTTGGCGATTGAAAAAAATCCCTGAAACCCCGCATATCTAATGACGTATTAAACAAAATGATTGAAGCTTTTTCTTTATATTAAAATTCAACTTTTTGGAGAGATAAATTAGCATGGGATTAATTAGCATGCTAGTTAGAAACCATAAATTTACTTGCGCCAATATTTTATAATTTCGTGTTTAAGCTAGTAATAAATATCTCAAAAACATGGGGAAAAATTTTATAGGACAACTTCTAATCAGGTTTAATAGACTACCGAGAATCCAACGAGATACATGCCTAAATACAAAAAAGAGCAGGTAAAATCTTGAGAAATTTTAAACATTTCGGGGTTGACCCCAACAATTTGCTTTATCAGAAATATTAATTTATTTAAACAACACTGAATTCAGTATTGGAGAAACGAACACGCTGCTATTCCGCTTCAGCAAACGCCATAATAACATATACGTGAGCATGACTGTAAATTGGTATTAAAATATTAATGATACCAGAATTTAATGAAATATCTCTCGAATCACATTTCTGATGGTTGTGAAAGGGGTTAAGCTACATCGGATGCAAAATAATGTCGGTTGGCGAAGAGAGAAAAGATATCAGTAGCAAATTCTTCAAACTAAGGGCAATGCAATATCTATATACAAACTGGCACAAAGTATATCGGCATGTTTTCGATCAGTACACTTGCCAAAAGTCAGGCCATTTTCCAAAGTTTTTAAAATATACTTTGTGCTAGGGATCGTGCTCTTTCATTTAATACCTGGCCTGGTAAAAAAGGCATGCGGAAATGGCTGAGAAGATGCGCCCGAAAGACGCAAACCCCAAAACCAAAAGTTGCAGTTTTGGATTTTTCATGGGCACTTGCAGTGTACTGGGACACGAACACGCGGACCACAATCAATATGCAAAGTAGGATTCTCGCTCTTAGTCAGGAAATCAATACACACGTTATTGCGTTGTACCACACAGGGGATCATTGAAAATCCAAAACCTGCAACTTTTGGTTTGGGGGGATTTGGTCTTCTTTCGGGCACTCTAGACGGCCATTTTTGCACGCTTTTTCACAAGAGAGGAATTAAATGAAAGAGCAAGACTAGGGCTAACAAATGTGTATTTCGAAAAAAACCTGAAAAAGGACCAGACTTGCACCAGTACTGATCGAAAAAACATGCCGAGATACTTTTTTGTGCCAGGCGTCTATAGTTAAGTATCACCGTGTACGTGTTGCAACAATCACATGGAAATGTTGGACTGGGCCCGATACTGTATGTTTGCAGAGTGGACAAAAATTTCCATTGTCGTGTAACACGATGATAGATTACTGTTAAGAACAATATTTGTGAAAAACTGTTTCTCTACTAATTGATTTGCTTGTTAAATGTTGTATATTCGCTCTTCAAAGAGAAATATTTTGTTAAATTAAAGTTCAGGAGAAGGATTTTTTCGTAATATAAATGGTCTTCTGACTACAGTGGGAGTCAATAAAAACCCTACATTCAGGAAAGTTTTTTCTTCAAGGGTAAACGTTATTTTGCCTTGAATGTTTGCTTTTGGTTGTTTAGAGTGATAAAACAGGCTATCAGAAGATTTTTATTGGTGTCTTCCGGACTTTTGGGTTACAAAAAACTATGCCCATTGTGCGGGAGACCTAAAAATTCAGTTGGCCGTTTTTTTTAGCCATAAAATGCGGGGAGAGAATGACACCGGACGTACCATAAAACACATTATAGCAAAAACAATCACACATGCAATTTCAGATGTTATCGAGTTATTCTCGACAAACAAAACTACCAGTTTGAATAAAAAAATGGTCTATTGTTTGTAACAATTACAAGTAAAATATCTTCAAAAAATTAACTTACCATTGTTCCATCATAAAGAATCGGTAGTGAAAATCACTCCAGAATCAATGTCGAGTCCACACATAATGAGACGACTGAGATTTTGTTTTACATCTCTAAGATAATTATTTTGCACAACTACAGTCTTATCGGCGTCCCAGGAAATAATTTACAGAAAAACTTCAGCTTTAGTATTTTCGCAATTATCGCAAGAAGAATAAAGCTAAGTTGTTCTGTGATAAATTGAATTAAACTTAAAAATTTCAATATCGCAGTGCTGTTTTTTCCAAGCGGAATACAAAACTTTCTATGCGTTTGAATTTGAATGACTCCAAGCTTTCGTTGTAGGTTTTAAAACCATGAAATTTGCTGAACCAAAGTTAACTGTGGTACTTACACCAGCTATCAGACTGTATTGCGGAAATGGAACATTTTTTTCACTTAGCATTTTCTTTATTTTGTAATTCTGTGATTTGATAGTATTTTTTAAATCCTCAATTACTCTCCCACTCTTCTATGTGGTTTTTAACGGAATTTTGGTGTTGTTCATAGTTTGTACTCTATGTACGATGCACTTTGATTGGCTTAAATCGGCCAAACAGGATTGTAAGTCTCTCAGCAAAATTATGCGTAACTTCTTCCTCCAAAGTCCAACATGACACCAACAATATAAACGGTTTTCTGAAAGATTGTTATTTTCTCATAACATAGCAAACATTTGAGCCAAAAACAATTCTTAACTCTTTTAATTATTTTTTATTCTGAATGTTAGGTTTTTTTACTCACAGTGTATATGCCGCTGAAACAAGTTTTTGTGACGTCGACCCTAGCTCGTTTATAAGCTCTAGGCAGAGACAAAGTAAGGTCTGCTGCTCATTGAAATTCTGCAAGGTCCTTGTCTGTGCATGGTGTTCCAGCAGGGGCCCAGACTAAGAGATTTTCCATTGTCTGTGATTCCTGTTCCACAGCCACAGGTAGTATCAGAAGAAACCAGATAGATATTTCGGTAAGGCGTTTAATCTGAATCTCTAATACAGGATTGATTGCGAGGTTCGAGTCTCCCTTAACCGATTGTGCCGGTGTTGACGTAATTATAGTCGCCGTACTCATAGATCCTGCTTACAAACGTAACGAATAGGGCACTCGATTTCAGTTGACTCTTCAGCAACATTAGTTTCACATTTTATTCCGTTGTCGCCTGAGGGACCGGCTTTCACACCGGTATTTCCTCTGGACAAGGAAATTGCCCGTGCTTGTCTTCTCAATCCAAGAGTTATTGGGTAGCTGCCTTAGTGGTACTTGTGGGTTGCGATGCTATATTGTAGTCGATTTAGGGTTATGTAAGAGGTGCGTTCCCTCTATGCTTCCAGGAAGTTGAATGGTCTATGGTATGAGCCCTTGTGACCAGCGAAAAAAAACCGATCGGAGTGTGCTGGTTGGAGCCGGGTGTAAAGAAACTGAGTTGTCCCCATGAGCAGAGTGTCCTAAATACCATAGCAGCACATGTACGGAACGAACCGTGACCTGGGACGAGGGAATTTTGGGTACAAGTGCTGAAACAAATGATTTGCATACAGCACTTGAGGGAGAACACAATAGACGATGGGTGGTAGGACAATCAGTCACACGGACATGGTATTATATGGCACCTGTACGGTTTGGTGTTGTGCCACTATAAATCACCGCAGTTTATCTATTTCACAGGGACGTGCGTCACATCGTGAGTATAGGACGTAGTTCCTTATTCAATTTTAGCAGTTGTGATCCGACAGTGCCGTAGCGAGCATGTTCGGGGCCCGTGGACAAAAACACACAACGGGGCTCCAAGGTTAGCACGATTCACCGTGCTTCTTCACAGTGGTGGCGACTTTGGTATGGTCCTTCATAATTTTTCACTTTATCGTTTTCCTTTTTTAATAGGCACCTGGCTTATAATTCAAGCGGACTATTGTAAAAGACACAATGATTGATAGACGTATAGGACAGGACCCGAGATGCATGAGAAATCGTGCTGTTTCCCCGTAATACACAAAAACACTGAAACACACAACCCCATTTAGGTAACATTGGAATCCCACTGTAATAAATAAAGGTTTAAAATGTTATGCCAGAACAACGAGTGTTGTAAACAAAACCCTTTATACTCTTAATTATTTTTATAATATATTTTGCGTTTATTCGGCCGAGCTTTTCCTTAACAATTAAGATGCCCCAAGGGGGGGGGGGGGGGGGTTCCTAGTAACCAAACATTTGATTTTTTTTGCGATTGTTCGGTTACGCATTAAATTTTCAAGGAGTTTTTTGCTAATTGTCTGATTTATTATACGCCGCTTCTCCTGTACTAAAAAAAATTAAATCCGCCCACGGCTCATTAGATAATAGATTGGGTCCTGGAAGGAACCCCATTGGGCACAAACAGAAGTGAAAAAAAAATCAAGATATTTTATAATGTAAAATTAAAGTAATTAAATTCGGGATGGGCTTTATTGCTTAGATATAGAATTAGGAGGCAACAAATTAATTAAATAATTAATAATACTTAATCAAATACCTTTTATTGATGATAGATCCGTTTTAATTGGTCAAGGACCGTGCTCTTAACTGTGTTAAGTTATGGAGAAAAATACAGGCAGTGGTATAAAGTTGGCTATATTTGCAATTGATACTTTATGTAACCAAAATTAATATTTAAAAATTTATTAATGAATTATTTTGGTTTCAAACCATTATATTGGAGTTGCTGAGATGCAAAAAATGTGCGAACCATCTTTTCGCGGAGAGTGACAATTTCAATTGGCCATAGGTCATAGGTAAAAGGTTCGGATTTTATTTTTTGTTGTGGACCATGTGGTTCTACGTGACCCCCCCATTTACTTGTGGTTAGTGTCCATGATCAAACTCCCATGGGAAAGTGGTTTATCTGGGTTGATCCTGGACCCCCCCCCCCCCGGGCATCTAACGGACGTTTTTTTTTTAGCTGAAGGCACTTAGTGTTAAAAAATGCAACTTTTTCAATCATAAGATATCATTCACAGTGGGTAATTTAAGAAAAAAAAAACATGTTATCAATAGTAATCTGGAACATGAACATTAATGCAAAAGAGCTTCATATCCTGAGAGTCCCCATCCAAACATCTTGAGGAATTTTCAAATTATATGAAATAAGCCTGTGTTAAGATGACTCTCGCCACTCTCTCACTCTTCCTCCAATCTTTTAGGGCCTTTAATCTCCGGGGCCCAATTCCCATTCTGCAAGAAAATAGTGTTTAGAATTAAAGGGGACATGTGGTCCCGAGGTAATGGCCCCGTTCCCTTCCCAGATAATCCCAATTTTGGTGTTTTGTTTTTGAAGAAAGCTAATATTTTTATCATTTACCCTTTTAAATGTTAGGGGCTTTCTATACAGGATGTTTGGTTTGGTGTGATGAGCGAAAATGTTGCCCCCATTTTTGGTCGACCAATATTTAATTTTACACAGAGGTCTTGGGAATACAAAATCAGTTTTTAGTCTCACATCAAAACGGATCAAAATATCGGCGGCGAAACTTTACAGTCATATGGGGGTTTCGGATGAGGGGTCATTCTATCAAGATTACCACTTCAAAACTTAAATCGGATCAACCACTTTAATGATTATCTTTAGGATGAATGTGCCATTGTGTCAACTACGAAAGAAGTGGGTCCAAAATTTAAGAGAAATTCATAACGTCATCGTGGGCTCATAACACGTGTCACTTAATCCACGCTAAACGAAAGCATGATTTAGTCTTCAAGGGCCCTCCGGGGCCTTTTTTCTTCAAATCTCGTGTTTTTCTCTAGAAACTTTCGGCCCCCAATTCCTCATTTCGGAGAAAACACTGTTGCAGGTCAGTAATTTGCCATTGGGTCAAATAGGTCCAAAAGGGATCCAAAACTGAAGTATAGAAAACAACACCGCGGGACCCAGGATCCAATGTCATAATTTGGGATCTGGGACCCTGATAAATGGCCCATAGTAATTTTTTTAAATGCAGACTTGCCACCCAACGTTGACATAAGATAGGGCCTCTCGCTTACCGGCATATGGCAGGATAGAAGGGCCCCAGGATTGATAAATTGCAGCGTTACAGCATTAGGCCTTGTTTTGAAAGCAAATTTTTAATATTTGCATCTCCCTCTCTCTTGCCTCCCTCTATTTTCTATTTATTTTTCTCTGTTTATCTCCTCTCTCTTTTTTCTCCAATCTCTTGGGGGCCCCTGACCTCTTGGGGCGTGGCACTTTGTCCACCCTGTCCCTATTGTAGCTACGCCCCTGTAATCTCCAAACATAGCATAGATTTAGAACAAAAGGCTTGAAATTTAGAGCAATTCATTTTAGGACATATGATTTGGAGACAGTTTCCCCTAATTCCTCAAGGATTTTGGAGTCACGGTTCACCTAATTCCTACCCACAGATTAAGCCATCTGCAAAGCAAAAGCAATTTATACCCCAAACAGAACAAGCTTCCTATAACCGTAAGCAACAATAGCCATTTTTGAAGAGCGCCACCAATTTTCAAAAGTTATATTTTTGCACAGTTATGTTGGTAATTGTCTAGGTAACTATACCTGCGAAAGAGAATGCTAAAAAATGCGTGTTTATCATAAAATAAGTGATTTTGTAATTGGGATCCCAGATTTGTACTTAAAGTAAAACAACTAATGGATGAGCGTACATGCGAGATCTACGATATTAAATTATTTAATTTTAAAACTATCTCCGTTTGCATCACATAGACATTTTCCAGTTGCAACCGTATGGTAAAAAATTCTCAAATTTTTTGAAAAATTGGGGCGCTCTTCAAAAAATGTGCTATTATTGCTTTAAATACAGACTAACACTAGTTTGTAAAGCTACAGGTAATAAAAAGATGTAAGCCTTACATTCATGTAAATTAAAAAATTGTGATTGCATTACCATGACGTGAGACAGTGTCCCTAATCAAATTCTGCAAATGAATTATATTAAACACAAGCCAAAAAATAATGCAGTATGAATATCAATCAGAGACCCATTAGAAATGAAAAATTGGAGTATGCATTACTAAAATTATAGTATTAATAAACATTTAGCCTGGTACGCTCGCATCAATTATAGAGATAAATTGAAGTATTAAAATGCAATTGAAGATGTGGTCAAAAACTGGAGTTTCAATGTTTCCCGCAAAGTCAAATACATTTAAGAAAAACCTAAAACAATAATGCGCACAATGTAGTAAAATCTGCCGAGCCTGAAGTCCGATACCTCTAAGGCTCGTTACCTGGTTAACATCCAATACAGTTAAGATAGAGCGATATTTATATATAAATATAATTAATGCCCAGAAACTGAAGTTGAGCGATATAAACCTCTGCCAAACAAGATTCAGGAGCCAGAAGCTTGACCAACATACCCCCACCCCCCAGTGGTGGTGTGGGGGGGGGGGGGCGGGCTCAGACACAAAACAAAGAAACAAGGCAGACAATTACGTTAAATTACATAGTTAAAACGTCCGCCAACTGAATGAAGTTTCTGAGACAGAAACTTGACCCTCCCCCCGGTAAAAAAATTTTTTTGTGTAAAATTTAAAATACGGAAATTCAACGGGAGTAATTTCATATGTGGCATTACCAAACCAACAACGCCCTGGGGCCTAACTTGATTAAAATTTAACTGCAAGGTATCAATTATCTATCATGTATTGAATCCCCAAAATAATCCCCTGGTAAACTATTGCAAACCAATAAGTTTGGAAATAGAAACCCAAACAACAGGAATTTCCCAATGCCTACTTAACGGCACCAAAAAACTATTGTTGCAAATGAAATTTTTCACCAAGATACCGAATTATAGTGAAATACATTTGGAAGACCCATTTGAACAATAGGACCGAACCCAAGGTTGAAGGGGTTGTATAGTATAAGTGACATTACCAAATTCACTGCGAACCTTGACATCCCTAGTTTGTTTGAAATAACTTTACATGTAAAACACAAGAATGTGTGGGCGACAAAAAAACAAAACAACAAACAAAAAAACAAACAAAAAACACCGCTGATTCTTTAATAAAGTAATGGACTAAAACCCATATGTTTAGTGCAAATCCAGAAGGGAAATGAAACCAAATAATGCATCTTTAATGGACCTATATTTAAAAACTTATATATTTCACCAAGTTACAGAAAAATGTACGATGAATGGAAAAAAAGCACTTTGCAAAAATGAACCGACACATTCTTGAGTATAAACATACCAAAATGTGAAATTGCTGCCGACCATTTTACTATTAGTAGCTAAAGATAATTGCACGCCAATCGTATTTCCCATAAGTTTGTTTGATGAAAAAAAAAATATATACTTTTAAAACCCCTTTGGGTTTGGTTGGGTTATTTTTTGGGTTCTTTTAGAACCCAAATATGCATCGATTCATGCACATTTTCAACACAAACCCTTATACACACAATGATAGCCTTGACCATTGGAGGATACATATCTTCGCTGATGAGAGCACGTTAATAATAGCCAGTTGTCGGGTCAACTGCCACATGCGCTAATTTTGTACGAGCCACGAAACACATTTATCACAAAACTGGTCACAACACACATAAGGTATCATAATTCGGAAACAGGTGATTGAGACGAGGCTTGGACCAGCAAACCATCGGATAACGTGTATTACATCAACGAAATACTTTTACCACAAGTATATGAGGTATTATGACCAGTAACTGCTAATGAAATCAGTAATAATAGCTTAATTATGGCTTTGACCGAAAATACAATCAAGCGGTGAGCACATGAATATCACAGATCCTACACATTGATATAAAAGCTACAGAACGTAAACCGTTCACACAGGGTAATAGGCTAAGAAACGAGAACAAAAAATTCGGCGTGAGATTGTTAAAAACAATTCCTCTTCCATAAGAGTGCTGATTTGGGCTTAAACATTGAGGTGAGGGACTTAAATTTAAAGCTTTACAACCAAGAAAAAAATCACCAATGTGGAAAAATCATGATGGTGCACTTTAAATTAAAATTTAATGGCTAGGTTCCCCTTTAAAGAATAAAAACATGCCATTCGAAGATATCAGAGAAATAAGATATTGGGCCCAACTGAGAATGGGAAACTAAAATCCAAATTGCCTTAGTTTAAAAAGAGATTTTATGTAGCCCAATAACCACGATTTAAGTAGTTGAAAATACAATGAGGAGGTTCACAATGAATAAAAACAAAGCCACAACAACCAAAAAAAAAAAAAAAAAAAAAGAAAGCACGTCATTTCTAGAAAGTGCGACCCCATATGAAACAACATTTTAAAATCGATGTGAAAAATAAGACAAATGAGGTAAAATATGTCAAGCCTCAACGAAATTTACCAAATGCTCAACCCAATTTACCCCATGAAAAAATGAATGCTTGAAAAGAACATAAATGAACAAACAAAAAACGATATCCAAAATAAACAAGAAGCCGAATATTTGTTAACAATTTATTTTTGAAGGATGGCTATGCCAAATCATGAATGCCTTATCAAGTCAGGTACCTGCAGAGTAAAAGAATCACAATTAGATCCGCGCCATCATGACAAACGATAACCCTAATTATTTAAGAACCGAAAGGATGTACAAGATAAAAATACAACATAATAATCCAGGCAAGAAATTATGAACAGGCAACAAACGGTGGAGCCACATGAAAAAATTACTCTGCGGCGCTGGCCCTTTAAAAGATATACATCGAGCCGGGGTAGAAGTTTTCATAAGTCCGCCGTTTCATAGTCGACCTACAAAGGTGAAGAATAGAGCACTCGCATCAGGTGACACAACACGCAACAATTAATTTCACGCTTAACCTTGTGGACTATGAGGCCGGACTATGGCTCCGGCGGCCTATATATGCTTCACACCAGGAATACGATTAAACACAACAATGCAAAACCAACCTTTTGACGGCCTAATGTATAAGTTACGTTATGATGCGAGATGTATTAACTGCAAATTATAGGGAATAATGCCATTAAAAGTTTGCTAGTTCTAGGCAAACACCAAACATTTATATGAGTGCAGATGGATTAGTAGAGTATCTAGTAAATCCCATACAAGTAACCCAATTGCACCAACGTAATATCTACAACCCACCTATTAAAAAAAAAAACACACACAAAATACGAATTAGACAAAGGCTACTACATATATGCATAAATGTTAAGGTCCATTTTCAGATCGCTACAGGCCTCGTCCCCAGAACCCCAGGTTCTACCGGAAGTGGTCAAACTTTTGGTACCTAAAGAAAGCCACTATTTTTGCACATTTACCATGTAGGCTAAAGGAAGTTTGGTTTAGAAGTTAACAATTATACTTTTCATAAAAAAAAAATCTCTGGAAAATTCTGTAGGCCCGGGCGGAATATGAAGAATTCAAAATTTTGCATTGAGAATTGAGATTATCACTTTTTTATTATTTCCCTCAGTTTTCTTTCTGTTTTCTTTCTTAGTTTCTTTCTTTCTTTCTTTTCCTTGTCAACAGGAAGGAATGTTTATATTTAGCTTTATTGCGCATATATTGTGTTCTATTATGCATATTTATTCTATTTTAACTTATTTTATCATGTTTATCATTAAGTTTTGTCTTATTTTTACAGTTTATTTTTTGTCAACCCTAGATATCAGTTCAATCATTTTTCAGTAGCTTCTTTGTATAGGCCTCGTGCCTATAAATTGGTAAATAAATATAGGCTATATTGATTATATATTTATATTAATAATATTGATTATATATTAGTTAATTTAACTAGGCCTAATAGAATAATAATTAATATAACAAAAATGATAATTAATATAATAATTAATATAAAATATTAAATATATATATATATTAAAAGAATTTAGAAAATTACATAAATTCAGAATGAAGTGATTTTAAATCATGCCCAGAATTTTAAACACTATATCAAACATTAATTTGAAACTAGATGATATTTCTACCAGACCTTCTACATTTGTGAAAAACCTGGGCGTCACATAAATAACTTGTGTAAAACGGTTAATTTCCATTTGCGTAATTTGTGGCGTATACGTCGATTTATCACCCAAGATCAGGGGTGTCCAAACTTTTTGACGCAAGGGCCGCATTGGTTGAATCCAGATCAATAGCGGGCCGCAAGCGGACTGAAGTTTGGCTTTTGACGCGTCTGCGATAGTCTGGAAGTACATTGTAGGACCCACATCTATACCAACTTTGCCGAACAGGAAACGCAGATTTTGGGCTAAATTTAACACAAATTTCCATTTTTTAGAAATGTTGACCATTTTAGCAAATTTTTAATAAATTGGACTAATTTTTCTACAATGTTTTGAAAAGTTCAGTTTCAGATTAAGGAAATTGAACTAAATCAAATGACTTTTTTTTTTTAAATCTATTATTTCAAATATTTATACATTTTATTTGTTCTGGGAAGTACCTCGCGGGCCGCATGCGAGCTCTTTGCGGGCCGCAAATGGCCCGCGGGCCGCAGGTTGGACACCCCTGCCAAAGATGCTTGCCACAATGCTGTCAGACACTTGTCCTATCCCGCATTGACTATGCCAATTCCCTCCTGTTTGGTGCGCGCACTGTGGATCTCTGACGGCTGCAACGTCTCCAAAACAAAGTCGCCCGGCTAGTATTTGCATGTGGACAGGACCGGTGCTCTGATGATCTTCTGCATTCCTTACATTGGCTTGCAGTTAAAGATAGAATTAATTTCAAAATCATGTTATATGTATTTAAGTGTATTAAGAATGTCGCTCCATCCTATTTGAGCAATCTTCTTACTTTTGTTAGTGACACTGTAACGGCTGAAAACAGGCACAGACTACGCTCCTCGGCTGATACCACGAGGCTCATCGTTCCTCGCTCTCGGAAGCGAGCTGGCGACTATTCTTTTGCTGTCGCTGCTCCCAGGCTCTGGAATGAGCTACCTGTTAAGCTGAGGGAGGCAGTCTCGGTGCCCGTTTTCAAACGTTTGCTGAAGACTTATTTCTTCCAGTGTTGATTTATGTTCCCGTTTCTTTTTCTCGATTGTCTGTTGTTGACAATTATTTTGCAATTCTATGTTAGGCGCTGCTGCTCTTTTGTAGAGCGCCATATGAAATGTCCGTTATATTATTTTATTATTATTATATCGCTTCTAGTCATTAGGGGGAAGATGAGCTTTTGAATTCACTCATACGGCGTTAGGGGGAAATATAACCTTCCCCAACGCCCTCCTTTGTAGTTGCGATTTATTCCGTTATAATAACACTAGAAGTTATTTAATTTTGCAAATTTATTGCAAATTTATTCAATGTTGAGATTTTGTTCATACGGGCTGTCTCTAAGGAAGATTTGGTTATAGACAGCCCTAGTCCAACTCATTAAAAAAACCTAGAATATTAAAACCCCCCCTTTTTTCCCCCCCCCTAACGACTATATTACACGAAAATATATATATATAGTATTTATTGGTTTATTACAGTTTATTTACAGTATATTCAAGTTTGACCAACCATCATACCAGCATAAATATGCATGCTGTATGATGCATATTAATAATTATATCAATTTCATTGAATGTACAATATTAATAGGGTAAATTTGGTCCCTGATTACAAATTTAATAGGTAAAACTATTTGGATGCGAGATTAGACTGTTATGACGTCTTGTAGGCGTCTAAGGTCAGAAATACCTTTCAAACACTAATAAACGAGCCTTGTGCACAAGTGATCTGAATTTTATATAATATAACAGATTTTAATGATTTGTAATTGGTTTAAGAATTTGGTATGTCCAAAACAACATTACATATATAGTAAAATTACAATTTATATAACTGATACTTAATGTCTAAAAGAGGCATTGCAGTTCAACGATGATATGTCCTCACAGCGAAGACTTCAAAATGACAGCATGCAAAGTCACAATTATAAATCCTCAGGTAATATTCCATTGGAATCTTCTCAGTCCTGAAGGTAACTTTTGTCCAGCAGTTCAAGACGACAAGGTTAAATAAGTCCCTCGACGACACGAATAATCCACAGTATATCAGTCCAAGATAATCACCACGATTTCTATCTGTCCACAATTTGGAATCCTATTTTGATTCCCAGCACTTTCAAAGACGAGAGTAGAATAATTATAGCACACTGCTCACGTGGAATTGAAAATATAATAAATCCTGGCACCAAGTACAGGTCTGCTCTTCATTGGAGATTAAAACTAGCTAGAACTTCTAGTGGATGCTGGCGAATCTTCTGGCCAAGTTCTCCTTAATATATACACAATATTTCATAACTAGTATTTCCTAATACCTAAAAATAGGTATTACAACATTATCATGCATAAACATAACCTAGCACTGTCAAATCAGATTTC
>JAMKCH010033844.1:0-15362 GCA_023653785.1 Ophioderma brevispina | reverse complement strand
TTAACATTTGCCTGTAATATCCACATACTTTGATGGATTTAAACCAAACTTGAGTCATAGGTGCAGCATGAGATCCCTCGTTTGTTGATGAGGTCAAAGGTCACATACCAAGGTCAAAGGTCATGTGAGGTCAAGTTGTAAGATAGGCTAAAAATGTAAAATTGACCTCATTGAAAAGTTGAAGTTCAATTGGGACCAAACTTGAATCATAGGTGCACCATGGGATCCCTCATTTGTTGATGCGGTCAAAGGTCACATACCAAGGTCAAAGGTCATGTGAGGTCAAGTTGTGAGATAGGATGAAAATGTAAAATTGACCTCATTGAAAAGTTGAAGTTCAATTGCAACCAAACTTGGTTTATGGAGTTTATATGCAAACCCTCATTTGTTTATGAGGTCCAAGGTCACATATCAAGGTCAAAGGTCATGCTAGGCCTATCATTCACTAACCGCGACGGCAGGCGACACAAGCGGTCCGAGGACCGATGTATTTTTTGTTGTAGATATGGTCATTCCAAGCTTGTCTAAATTTTTGTCAATCAAAAAGGCCAAATTTTGGCCAAAATTGGCCAAAATATGGATTATATCTCAAAAAGTGTGCGATTTTCACCATTTTAAGGGCCAAAATCAGAAACTGCATGTAATTTTACCATAGAAAACATTACATTGATCAATATTTTTAGTTGTTTTCACATCTAAATAATTTTTTCACACCCGTGTCCGCCAAACGCAAGTCAGATCTTGAATGCTGTCCTATACATATTGACCCTGTAATATAAATTCAAATCTCTAAAGGTTCGTTACACAACGCTTTATGCAACAGAGTCACTGCCCACCAACCTGCACTATAACCAGCAAGGTCAATGCTGAATTTCAGCTATCAAACTGGCAAATTATGCCCATTTTTTGTTGCGTACAACTGATGATGAATGCCAGTCACGAGAAGTTAATCTTCTGTAATTTGTTGGTGGATTTGTGCCAAGAGTGTGTTTTACTGCTGGTCATCAGCTTGGTGGGAGAGTTTCAACTATATGCATTTATGGAAAAATACTTTAGTTTGTATGATTTTTGTGAAAAACTAATTCAATAGAAGGCACTTTGTGGGAAATTACTTTGTCAACTTAGACAAGGCTGCAATCAGTAAGTACATGTTTATGCATGTAGGATATTATGTACATGTAACTGCATGGCAAAGTAATGAAATCTAGGTCTGCAAATTTGATGCCATGCTTTAGGGGAAAATGTTTGCAATCTGCAGGGTACTGTACGTGTTAGTTGGGGTAAAGGTATTTTGGGAGTTCCTCAATTTGCAACTTGCAATTAGCGAGTTCAGGACTGGGAGTTGCAAGTTGGATTTTGCGAGTTGAAATATGCAAGTCGTCACATGCGAGTTCCTCATATGAGTTGCTTTCATTGATCTCAAAATGAAAAAATAAAAGAGACTATCAGTGATCCACTCGAAATATTAAAAATATTTGAAATTAGCAGGAATAGCTTCAAAATGAAGAGAGACCAGTCTATATAGGGTTGCATAATCGTCTAGACACTGTTGAGTATTACTCTAATGCTTTCACATGATCCTCTTAAAGACAGTATAGTATCAGTGATTTATCTGAAAGAGTCAAAATCTATTAATTTTGCAGGAATAGCTTAAAAGTAAAGGATAAGTCTGTGGAATTCTCATAAGTTATTTTCCAACTGAAAAAATTACAGAAAAGGAAGAAAACGGCAGTGTTCAAAGATAGGAATCTCCATTCAATTACGTGTTGTAGTAAGTGTCCGAACGGACAGCAATGACTAAAATTTCCGATTTTGTCCTTATTAGGTTGCCTCTGGTCCTATCATTTGCAGGGTATGTTAGGATACCTGTACTTGTTACAAACATGCAAAAATCTGATTTTTGATTATTTTTCAGATTTTCTGATTTAGCAAATCACTGATAGTGCCTTTAATATGCCAATGGCATGCTGCACAGCACATCTCATTCATTGTTTCCAATTGTGTGGTCATGCATAATCAGTTACTATCTCACAAACACACCACGATGGGGGTACTCAACACAAATGACCATACGGGGGTGTTCTCCAAAAATATGGGTCTCATTACCAAGCTTTGTCTAAATTTTTGTCAATCAAAAAGGCAAATTTTGGCCAAAATTGGCCAAAATTGGATGATATTCAAAAAGTGTCGATTTTTCACCATTTTACGGGCCAAAATCAGAAACTGATGTAATTTACAATAGAAAACCGTACATTGATCAATATTTTTAGTTGTTCACATCTAAATAATTTTTTCACACCCGTGTCCGGCAAACGCAAGTCAGGATCTTGAATGCTGTTTACTTATACATATGACCCTTAATATAATTCAATCTATAAAAGGTTCGGTACACAACGCTTTATGCAACAGAGTCACTGCCCACCAACCTGCCTATAACCAGCAAGGGTTCAAGGCTGAATTTAAGATATCAACTGGCAAATTATGCCCTTTTTTTGTTGCGTACAACTGATGATTGAATGGCCAGGTCACGAGAATGAATCTTTCTGTAATTTGTTGGTGGATTTGTGCCAAGAGTTGTGTTTTAATGCTGGTCATCAGCTTGGTGGGAGAGTTGCAACTATATGCATTATGGGAAAAAATATCTTTAGTTTGGATTGATTTTTGTGAAAAACTAATCAATAGAAGGCACTTTGGGGAAATTACTTTGTCAACTTAGACAAGCTGCAATCAGTAAGTACATGTTGATGCATGATAGGATATTATGTACATGTAACTGCATGGCAAAGTAATGAAATCTAGGTCTGCAAATTGATGCCATGCTTTAGGGAAAATGTTTGCCAATCGGTCAGTGGTACTTTACGGTTGTGGGGTTAAAGGTATTTTGGGAGTCCCATTGCAATTGCAATTAGCGAGTTCAGGGGAGACTGGGAGTTGAAAGTTGGGGATTTGCGAGTTGAAATATGCAAGTCGTCAACTGCGAGTTCCTCATATGAGTGCTTCATTGATCTCAAAATGAAAAAATAAAAGAGACTATATGATCCACTCGAAATATTTAAAAATATTTAAATTAGGAGGAATAGCTTCAAAAGAAGAGAGGAGAGAGACAGTCTATTTAGGGTTTTGCATAAATAGTCTAGACACTGTTGGGAGTATTACTTCTAATGCTTTCACATGACTCCTCTTCTTAAGACAGTACAGTTCAGCTTTTATAGTATCATGTGTTTATATGATAAGAGTCAAAATATAGTATTTCTGCAGGAATAGCTTAAGAAGTAAAGGATAAGTCTGTGGAATTCTCATAAGTTATTTTCCAACTGAGAAAAATTGAGAAAAGGAAGAAAACGGCAGTGTTGTCGAGCAAAGTAGGAAATCATCCATTCAATTTACTGTTGTAGTAAGTGTCCGGAACGGGACAGCAATGACTAAAATTCCGATTTTGGTCCTTATAAGGTTGCCTCTGGTCCTATATTTGCAGGGTATGTTAGGCTACTGTTCACTGTTACAAACATGCAAAATATTGATTTTTGATTATTTTTCAGATTTTCTGATTTAGCAAATCACTGATAGTGCCGGTAATATCCAAATGGCATGCTGCACAGCACATCTTCATTCATTGCTTCCAATTGTGTGGTCATGCTAATCAGGTTCAATCTCACAAACACACACACGATGGGGGTTTAGGAAAACAAATGACCAACGGGGGTGTTTTTCTTTTCCCCCCCCAAAAATATGGGTATCATTTCAGCCTGTTAATACAAATGGCCGGGTGGTGGGGGGGGCCCTATTTCATGTCAATGATGGCACAGAAAGAAAGAAATGGGGTTTGTTGAAAGTTTCTCAAATTTGTTGCAAAATTAGGACAATTTCCTCAATCTGAACCCAAATTTTCCAATTTTAAATTTTAAAATCTCATAATATTAAACAACCAAAATGTGCAAAGAGAGATTTTGAGTCATCCGTATTTCTTGTGATATGTAGTGATTCTATAGATTAGGACATGGCAAATAGAGTATTCCCTACCTTATATTTGGCCACAGAAATAGCTTAACATGAAATCGAAAGGTGATTTTTATATGCTTATATTTTTAATAGAAAACATAGACTGAATTTGGAATTTGATCCTATAGGAAATTAGAAATTTCACAATTTTTGTACCAAATAAACCGTTCTCGGCTTAATCCTCTCAGATGGGGATATTTTTGATATGAGAAGCTTTACACCAGTGCAACAAATCAGAATTTCACATTTTTTGGACACTGTTTTTTGAAATCTCTGGTTGGCCACCTTTAATTTTGCCCAAATTTGACCCAAAATCTGCATCTCTGGTTATAGCTACATGTCCCTTTTTGGCAAATATTGTTATAGATATGGGTCTTACTCCACGACTCTCGGAGGGCATGGCCCTACCAAAAACCAAAAACTTGAGGACCCTCTGGACACAATGTAGACCCACTATTCAAAGTGAGGGGGATTGTAGTGTATCTAGTATGTGTGTCCTATGCTTTACTGTGGGAGAATGATTTTATTTCTAATAATATTAGGAGCCCAATGATAAAAACAATTTGAAATACTGACCAAATCAAAGAAATCACTCATTGGTAATTCTGAAATTGTAGATTCTGATTACACCCAACAAAACTGATGAATACCTCGGATAGTCTGTGGAATTCTCATAAGTTATTTTCAACGAAAAAAGTAACAGAAAAGGAAAGAAAAAACGGCATTGTTCAAATACATGACTCTCCATTCATTACGTGTTTTAATATGTGTCCGAACGGACAGCAATTACTAAAAAATGTCCGATTTTGGTCTTATTAGTTCCTCTGGCCTTCTCCTTTGCAGGATATGTTAGGATCCTATACTTGTTACATACTTGCAAAAATCTTCTGAGTTTGATTATTTTTTCAGATTTTTCTGATTTACAACTCACTGATAGTGCCTTTAATTGCCAATCGGCATGCTGACAAGCCAATCTCATTCATTTTTTCCATTGTGTGGGTCATGGGCATAACTCAGTTACTATCTCACAAACACACCACTATGGGTTACTCAACCAAATGACCATAACAGGGGGTGTGTCTCTGCTCCCAAAATATGGTCTCATTTTCAGCCTGTTAATACAAATGACCCTATTTCATGTCAAGTATGGCACAGAAATGGGGTTTTGAAAGTTTTCTCAAATTTGTTGCCAAAATTAGGACAATTTCCTCAATCTGAACCAAATTTTCCAATAGACATTCTGAGAAAAAAATGATATTTGTATAAAGGTGCAACGAGAGATTTGAGTCATCCGTTTATTTTCGGGAATAGTAGTTAGTGATTTCATATGAATTAGACAGGCAATAGATTCCCTACCCATTATTTGGCTACAGAATAACTTAAATGAAATCGAAAGGTTGTGATTTTGTATATGCTTATATTTAATTAGAAAACATAGCTGAATTTTTGGTAATTGCCCTATAGGGAAATAGAAATTTCACAATTTTGTACCAAATAAAACAGTTCTCAGCTTACTCCTCTCAGATGGGGATATTTTTGATAGAGAGCTTACACCAGTGCAAAAATCCGAATTTTCACATGTTTTAGGGGACACCTGTTTTTGAAATTCTTGGTGCACTTAAATTTTGCCCAAATTGACCAAAAATCTGCATCTCTGGATATATAGGCTACATGGTCCTTTTTTGGCAAATTTGGTATAGATGGGTCTTACTTCCAGACTCTCGGAGGCATGGCCCTACCCAACCAAAACTTGAGCCCCCTCTGGACACTAGGAAACACATTAAAAAGTGAGGGCTGTAGTAGTGTATCTAGTATGTGTGTCCATGCTTTACTGTGGGAGTGATTTTATTCTAATAATTACTAAGTCCCAATGGATAAAACAATTTGAATCCTTGACCCAACCAAAAGAATCACTCATTGGTAATTCTGAAATTGTTAGATTTCTGATACACCAACAAAAATGATGAATATCTTCTCTGCTATCTTTGGCAAAGATGAAAAGTATTGCTTACCAAAAGTGGAAAAGTAAAAGTGGACACATTAAAAGTTTAGGAAAATAAAAAAGAATTGCCAGACCCAAAAAACTGCCTAGCCCTGCGTGAAGGTGCATTTGTGATCATTAGCAACTTCATTTTTGGTATGGTAGTTCAATAGATTCATGGAGCAAAAGAAATGGTTATTTCCAAAATGTCAGTTGATTCTGAAGGCATTTTGATCTTATAAAATAAATATGATGTATCATGGTGTCCCATAAAGCCACTGTGTTGTTATTCTGTCTCTGTACGGGACACTTATACAAAATTATGAATTCTTCCAGAGTACATCAAATCTGCATGGAAGGTTAGGCCATCTCCTACAATACTTAGGCCCAACGGTTATGATACAAAAATCACAACTTTTTTTAGGGAAGTCATGAGAACGAGGGCTGTGTGTCAAAAGTGCATCCATACAACTCTGAAGTGTATTTTTTGTGTTCTTGATTTTCAGATAAGATGGGTCAATACCAAGTCAGGCCAATTAAACCTGGCGGTGCAGTTTATTCAGGAGTTTATCCCCAGTCACAACCCAGACTTTCAAATATTCGTTGCACCTTCCTCGTTCTCTCAAGGCCATATACTCAAGCAGCTTGCTACTCTCAGAACATTGACTTCCGAGCTGCCTTGGAGACATCAACAAAGTGTGAGTTACTACTTACTTGATGCAATCAATGTGGTGCTTTGTTAATATGGGCAAAATGATAGGATTTTCCATAACCTGACCCATCAGACACACTTTTCGGACACACTGTATGAATTTAAGCATGTTTATTCCTGTAAGATTTCTGAATTCATAAAGTGTGTCAGAAAAAGGTGCGTCAGATGGGTCAGGTTATGAAAACTCCCCAAAATAACAAGGCTGTAAAAGCACACCTTGTATTGCACACCTTGTATTTGTTCCACTTGAAGCACCTTTTACTCCTGTTGGTTCATAGGGATTAATTGTCAATATAGCACATTTACGTTGAGCAGGTATGTATCGGCAAAAGGGAAATCTATCGATCTGCATTTTCAGTTCATGGGAGCGCAGAACATTGCATCATGTAGTTATAATCCTCTAATCTTCCAGGAGAACAAAGTATAATGTGTGCTTCATTATTGCCTTGTCAAAAATGTATTCTCTTGAAATAAGGTTATTCCATTTATAAAGAAGGGTCTTGGCTATTGATATTGGACGGTAGCCCATGAAAGACCCGGAACCACAAACACAAAACTGCAAAACCCCAAGGAATTTTTTCTGGGTTTGTAGTTCTTGATGTTTCGCTGTTCCAGTTCTTTTGCAGTCTTATTAGGGCAACAAAACTTCCTTCTTGATGGACTAGCTAGGATGCAAGCTTGGTATGTTGGAAATCTTCAGTTACATGTACGTTGCTCTTCTTTTATGTATTTCCTTTTAATTTTGTGTATTTTAAATATTTTTGCAGGATTGCTGGTAGTGCCTGTAAACAAGAGTTCTGTCAATACACACTTTTGAAAATAAGATTTTTTTGTCTCCATGGAAGAATGCAGTATCTGCAAAAAAAAAGTCTTTACCAAATGCATGTGACTTTAATATGCTGTTGCAGTTTGTGAATGGGGACAAAGGTCACATGAGTTCACCAAGGTCTCATGAGGTCACCAACATGTGGGACACTACCCAAGGACCAATATATCCAAGTGTCATGAAATCGACAATGTGGATTAAACACCACCAAGCAATTTGATAATTCTGACCATTTGGGAAGCCCATGACCTCTAACCTCTAGATGACCTTTGACCCCACTCATGAGAGGGTAACTGTGGGGCACTACCCAAGGACCATTACATGTAAGCGCTGTGAAAATGTGTGCACATATGTGGAAACGGGCAATTACATTTAGGGGTAACATTTTTACCACAGCCATATAAAAGCAATCACTACCAAAGCAATCCCAATGTGCCCTCTTGGGCGCCACCCTTGGGAAATCTCAGAGTCAGCATTTAAGTATGTTTATCAAATAAACATGATCAATTTTATGTTCATAATAACATAGTGGGAAAGTAATGAGAACAGGGGCAGATGTGTGAGAGAGAGGCCACTAAGATCATATGAAGGTGGTCATATTATAAGGTACATTTTGTGATCCTAGCACATTTATTTTTATTAGTCTGATTCACTATATCATCAAGAAAAGGTTATTTCCAAAATTTCAGTTGATTCTGACGCTGCTAATTAGTTGCATCGTGCTGTTCCATAGGCCACTGTGTTACAAGTAATTTCTGTCTGTAAACGGACAGAAAATACAAAAATGAGAATTTCTTCTAGAGTAGATCAAATTTGTATGTAAGATTAGGCATGCATACTATAGTTGGGCCAACGGTAAATGATATAAAAATCTCAAGTTCTTTGAGGTAAATCTGGGACCGAGGCTGTGGATCATGAAATGCCCCTTTAAGATTGACCCTCCCCCCAGTAGATATAGTGGAACTTTTTTGAGCCAATTACAAGGGCAGGACAAGACATGAGCAGGATAGGGCAGAATAAGAGAAGACAAATCAGGACAGAACAAGAAAGTACAGGACAAGGAGTTCCAAGAGTGAGTTCCAGTGTGCGTGTGCCGAATTAAAACTGTTGACAAAATTCAAGGCTAAATTTGCAGTAGGTTAGTTGTAGGTTCTAGAATGTTTGTCACTTTTCCTAGAAGAGACTACCCATTTAACTATAGAGAAGTTTGTTGCTTCAAATCCTGTCAGGTCACACAAGAGGGGTTCAAACATGTTACAGAGTGGTTCATCACAAATTAACAATGATGCATCCATGCTAGGGTGCATCTATAGCCCCCTATTTTCAAAAACTTCTTTCTGATTTTTGTTCATAGCATAAATGTGTGCCACTATCAAAATAAATGCCATCAAAAAAAAATCCATCAAAATCGGACTTCGTCTTATGGGTCCACCGGTCATTAGAAAGTGTTCAATGAGCAAAATACGCATTTTCATAAAGCAGCTATTTTGACACATATACTTTTAATATGTGGCTTAAATAGCTGCCATATTATAAATAGTGCTAATAGTGTCTATTTGAAGGTTTCAAGACCCTTTATAAAGCCACTACATTTATAAAGTGCACAAAGAGCAAGTATGCAATTTCATAAGGCAGCTATTTTGGCACATATACTTTAAATGGCTTAAAATGGCTGCCGTATTATAAATAGTGGTAATAATATCAATCAAAAGGTTACAAGACCCATTCTAAAGCCACTGCACTTTTTTTTTGTGCAAATGTCAGCTATATGGTAGTAGTTTTGATTTCATCAAATAATAGCTGCCTTATGTTAACCAGAGTATGAATTTAGAGTCTGATTTTAGGCATCAGTGTTTGATTTGCGCTTTCGGAGATTCGGCATGTTCTTGTCGTCTTGCGCAACAACTTGCAGCACATTCTGGTAGTGCATTTTAGATCTTGATGCATCCAAGAAGTCTGCACTGAATTTTACTCCACGTTCTGTGTAGTCGTTGATCACATGATGTCACCAATGTTGGTCAAGGATTCCTGATATGCAGGAGAATTTGACCAGTCGTTAACATCTTCAGTGAGAAAGCCAGTGTCTATTTGCAGGATGCGTAGAGTAAACCAAGAGTCCTCATTGACCAAGTCTGCAAGAGTTGTTGCTGAAGTAATGTTGGTTGGAAATTCAGGCTTTCCGAATTTTAATCCAACCCACTTCTTAGGTGCTACTACGTCTACTGTGGGTTTAACTGCAAGAAGCTGATTAGCCAGTGCACGTCGCTTATCTGTGGGAACTATATCACTAAAGAGTGCAAGGGGCACCATGTACCATAGGTGACGCTTCAAAGCTCTATAATTGCACTTGCAGAAACCTCTGGGTTCACAACCTCATACTTCAGTAACTTGTGAAACAGATTGAGGTCAAATGCCATGGGGCATCAGCAGCTGAAGTGCAGGTCATCCACCACGAACTGTAGATCAAAGTGGCAATGAGTACAAACTGGGTTTTTCCCGGTATTCCCATAGAGACTAAGTGTCAAAATAAATATTTTTGTAGTTGGGACTTTCCAATTATGTGGTAAACATAATTGTGTTATCACTGAGCACTTAAGTTATTAGAACTTGAAGGGGTGTGAAAAATGTTGACATCACATACAGTAGTGATTTGTTCAAGTTTCATTAATCAATTTATTGTCTACCTTTGACTTAAGTTTGTTGACCTTTAGACTTAAGTTTGTTGACCTTTGACCTTTGTTGACTTTTGACCCCTGTTGACCTTGAATCTTTGTTGACTTTCAACCCCCTTTGAATAGTCAAGAAACAAGTCCCATAAGAGTGTATGTAACTTTGTTTCAAATGACTATTCTTTATACTATATATGTTTTTAGAGTGCAAAGTTCAATTTACTACACGTTTCAATGGAAAAGCCCATTTTCAAACTTTAGGCCCGCGGTGGACCCATAAGACGAACTCCGAATTAAGTAGAAATCGATAGGGATTAGTTTTGGGACAAGTGGAACATGTTAAGACTATGAACAAAAATATTTAAAACTATAGGGGCTATAGATGCACCCTATTCCATGCGTCCACATATTTTTTCATGCGACGGCGGCTTTACTTACTTTCAACAATGAAACTCTTTCTGAAAACTTAGAAATTTTGTGTATAGTGGAACAATATAGTCTCACTATTATTTCCAGAATGTTGACAATTCGAAAGAAATCTTTCTTCGTAAACTTTAAAGCAAAAATCCATGTAAAATGGTAGTGTAGGCATGTTTTTGTTTTGGAGGTTGCACCTGTTGCCTTGCATGTACTCAAAGTTCTCAACTTAACGAAACAGTACATCGACTTCAGCGTACCACATAACACACTTCCGTGAACACGGCACAAGGCGTGGCATGTTTATTTACATGTCAATGTGGATTGATAACGAATAACAACGCTAAGCACCTGTACAAAGAGATAGGAAGAGGTGAATTAGGGATTCCAAACCATGATAAGGGTGGTTCATCACAATATCAACAAAGGATTGCACAATGCGGACGCGTATTATTTATCCCGCGAGGGCTGGCTTGGGTATAAAATACGCCGGACGCATCGGTATGAAGTGCAGAGTTGTGATGAAACACTATGTAACATGTTTGAATCCCTTACAACAACGAAATCTGTTATGAAACTTATTAATATCGTGTGTAGTGTAGATGAACATAATTATTCTCACTGATAACACTAAAATGTTCCCAGTTCGACACAAGCTTTCCACCAGAATAATATTTTTTTTTAAATCTCAACGAAACCGTAGTTTGGTTGTGTGTTGCTTTGCAGTCGCACCTGGTGTACTTGACCGCGTACTCAGACGTTATAAAACGTTGTGTAAGAACAGCGCGTCGACTGAAGCGTTACCGCCGTAAACGCAATTTCCGTGAACACTGCGCGGGCGTGACGGTTAATTTGCATTTAAACTGTGGGTGATCACGAATTCAACAACGGTTTACAAGGAGATACGGTGAGTTGTTGAACTTTTTATAACCCATTGTTTTACATGGTTGATTGGAATTTTTCTTGTGTCTGCCGATCGCTCTTGGGAAACACAGAACTTGTTTCAAGTACAGTAATCATGTGTGCAGGGAGAGAAGACATGTGAGATTGATGTATTTCAGCTAAAATTGTCATCTGAAGTACCTAAAAAGTAACAAAATAATAGTGTGAACTTTGCACTAGTAAAGCTGGTGTACAAGGTGATTGTAGGAAAAGTATTGCTAATGGATTAGGAAGAATTGGACTGGACTGCTTTTAATTTGCAACAGGACATGTGGCTTAGTCACCAACGCCGGGGTTCAAAAAACCTTCCTAATTGGCAGTACATCCAAAATAACAACCCAATAAGAGCCTGCTGTGAAAGGGATGTACAGAATATATGCTCCATAGAAACAGGAATGGAATAGTGAATAGGATGTTGCAGTGTTTATGCTAAACACAACAAAAAATTCCAAATTGTGTGATTTCATTTGCAAGTGGGCTATTTATATCAGTAAGTTTGGAGAGTAAAATAATCATGCAGGTTGACAAATTAGGAAAAAAATTTTCCTCTTCCATTGTGCATGTAGTAGGCCTGTAAAATGTTCTATTCACTGTAGTATTGTATAGGACAAACATAATGCACTCTGCCATTGTAAGATTTATTCTGGAACCATGTCTGATCCTTCTCTTTCACTCTGTGAGTAGTGCTGATTATTCCACACTTGTAGATGGAAATATAATACAGTATTGGCGAGTCATATACACACATTTCCTAAAGAGAGAAGATTCATGATCTTTGAAGCAAAGAAATGTATCATTATTCAAATGTTGAGTTGGAAACATTCCTTATGAAGCCTATAAATGCACATAGTCCTGCCGTAGGCCCATATGACCTTGCAAAAGATCGATCTGCACAAAATGTTTTGATGGTTTCTAGGCAACATTGACCTGTTCCATATCACAATGGTGCAACTTTTGCATCCTTGAACATTTTGAGATAGGGAAGGGGGTAAATTATCAGGAGAAAATTTTGCAAATGTTTCACACAGGGTTAAAAAGTGTATGTTCAGCTGGTTCTAAGGATTATAAAAGGATTCCAAGGATTGTTTAAAGTTATAGTTTCCTATATCGACAACCCGTTTTTGCACGACAGGCCACAAACTGTTCAAGGTCATTATGGGGTTAAACATATCACTTGATAAGGGTCAGTATCTGTGTATTGATGTTTTATATTTTTATGACTTCACAAATATTTTGATTTTTTTTGTAACAAATTTCAGAACTTGTTCACTGGAGAGCTCAGGAACACACAAAAGCCTGGTGTTTAGTATTGTTCCAGGGACAGATGCAGTAGCTCTGTTATGGAAGCCACAAGTTAGGGTGAAATGTTGCAAGGTAAGCAATATAGCATGTTTAGTTGTTTAATGCTTAGTTACCAAAGTAGGGGGATTAAACAAGGTCAAGCTGCATTGAATGTAATGGACATTGACCTTCTGTGCCCCTACATTGGTAACTAAGCATTTAAGATGGTCAAAACTATTCCTTATTTTAATCATGTGAACTCCGCCAATAATTTGCACAATTTTTTATCCAAATCGGAGCAACTTTAAAATTTTGACCCCTGTACAACTGAAGTTGACCATTTTTATTGATTTTTGATGTTTATAGCCTCTAACTCTGAAACTGTTAATCTGTAGATTACAAACTATACCTTTTCTGAATCCTCATGGTTAGACACATAACATGGTTTACTTTTCAACATGATTGGATCAGTTTAAAATTTTGACCCCTGTGCAATCTTTGTTTTGGCCCCCCCCCCCTCTCCTTACGGCACCATTTGCAGCACTTAAGAATCACATTTCAGGGGTCCCTGTCATGCTGTCAACATATTTAATCACTCAAATCTTTTCTACTTGAGATGTGTTACAAATGTCTGCTAGCTTCCCGGGTTATTAATATTCCTCCCAATAGCCAGTGTTTTCATGCTTTACCTAATGCATATCATAATGGGAAAGTATGTATTTATATTTGATTACAAAAAAATAAGCTATCCTGTGATAACTGAATTTATAGATATTGGATAATCCTTCATCTTCATGGTGGTATCGCATATGTTGTTACAAAATATGGTTCAGGTGGACGAGAGTTAAAAACGTGTGCCTGACAAAGCAAAAATCACCACAGCCTGTTTTTCTTTTTTAAATGTTTCAAGCTCTCTCACAAAAAAGACATACAAATACTCAAGTCTGTGTGATCAACTTGGAAATGCATTTTATTTATTTGAAAACCACATATAATATTGTAGTCATGGTAGATAAGTATTTTTGCCTCTTGAGATCTAACTTGTTTCCTGTTTTTTTGACACAGTTAATTGTTAATTAACTTTTACTATTTACACTTTTCCCAGTTGTTTGCCAATAGAGGAAATAATTAGGGGTCAGCGATATATTTTCAGCAAAGGTTACTCTAGTATTGTGGACCTTATCTTAAAAATCTCCTTAAAATGGAATTTCCATATAAAAACAAAACTAAAAAATGTTTTCAAATTCATTGATCAGACAGAAAAATCTTAATTTTACTTTCGGTAAATTGTGAAGTTAACATGAAAAATTTGCCTATATAGACCTCTACTAGTACTCCTTCCTGTACTGGCAAGTGAATTTAAACAAAAAAATGTACAAGAACAAATACAATGAGGAGTGATTTCTTGCTACAAATAGGTAATGAGTTGATCAATTAGGAAAGAAGAAACAAAATGTAATAATAATAATAATAGCAGAGATTTATATAGCGCCTTATGCTATTGGCCTCTGAGCGCTTTCACAAATGGCCGCTGATCACTGTGGCCCAACCATACCATAAACCATTTAGCATCATTTCAAAGGATGCAGCAGATCGGGATCAGTGCTTTCCCTTATCAGCAAACATACATCGAGATAACCATCGCAGCCGGGACCAGCTCCCCAAATATCGCATGGGTAAATCGAGACAACCAAGCAGTTAATTTCTTGTCCAGGGAAATTACAAGATAGCTGAATCTCACAGGGCTCGAACGCACGCCTATACGCATGGATGAGCATACACTGGAGTCGAACGTTTACCTGATTGAGCTATCTTGTCCGCTTACCATGTAGATAAAGTCTAAACCACAATTCCTTTATTACGTAGTCCGCTATGCAAAATATGCTCTGATCGCGCACGATTGAGCCACTCAGCATCGGCGATTATTGTCAAGGTGCACTTTTGCCCAATCACGGGCCAGTGCATGGCTAGCAGAATGCACTAAACGCTTAAAATATGCTTATATTGTAAAAGGAATGATGGCTTCTACTTTACATGTAGCTTGAAATTCAAAACTGTGATCTATAGATGATGTGACATTTGTTTATGTTTATGGCGCCCCCTGTTGGTGTAAGAGAGAAACTGGCAGGCAAAAGCACCTATACTTTGCATGGGGAAATTCTGTTTTTTGCTGTAACTTTTGTTTTGAATTTAATAATACTAACTTTCTTATCAAGCATAATAAGCTAATGCTACCAGCTGCATTTTGTGACCAATTTAGATCAGGAAAGATTCTGCAAGTAATTTATAACCAGATTTTATGTGGTCTGTCACAGAAACTACTGTAATATTTTGCCTGCCAGAAAACAACAGAGGGCGTCCTGAATGTCAACAAGTGACGTCATAGGTCACATCATCTATAGACTCTATTGCTGATGTTAAGGGGCCAGTGGAAAAAAAATTGAGTCACATATTCATAATTTGAAAAACTGCAATGATAATTTGCAAAGGGAAATGACAAAATTTGCCGGTTGGAATTTCCAGCTGTCCTTGACA
>JAMKCH010033843.1:0-14862 GCA_023653785.1 Ophioderma brevispina | reverse complement strand
GGTCACAGGTGCAACATGGCATCCCCCATTTGTTGATGAGGTCAAAGATCACATACCAAGGTCAAAGGTCATGTGAGGTCAAGTTGTGAGTGCATGAATAGCTAATGAATCAGAGCCCTTCAAACATCATTTAATTTACACCAATATTTTAATGAGAGAGATAACATGAAAATCAAAAGGGGTGACTACCCAATTCACCTCTCACTGCATTATTAGTAGCTCTACGGTGAACACCCAATATTAATTTACAGAATTTGATATGAAGTGTTTCGCTACTAATTTTGTCACAAATATTAATAAAATTACCATTCTTAAGGCCCTTAAGTAAGTAAGGTGCCCAAATCTCACAACCATAGCTTAAGATAGTTCTTAACAATGCAGTTTGAAAGTTCTGCATTTGACTGAACTACCATATAGGTTTCCCCAATTTTAAAGAAAGCCTTACTTGCTTTATCCTTCAAGCTATTAATGGCTGACGTAAAAGAACCAGATGGAGTGAATATTATACCGAGATAACTGTATTCATTACATTGGAGGGAATCCAATGGGTCTTTTGTGCCAGACTGGTTTGTCTGTGGTTCCTCTGTGGGGGTTTTATGTCCCGTGTGGTCCTTTTAAAAATCAGGCCCTGGTGATGATGATTGAATCAATATCATCAATTCAATAAGATTCATCTAGTTCACTACCATCAAAGGGGGAAAACAGTTCTGGAGTTACCCACAATCACCTTATTGAAGTATTGTAATCATGCTGCATGCAATGTAGAGTTGCGTTGTGGACATCAGAAGCAACTCGGATCTCTTACTTTGATGCCACCTCCTAGATTCTTTTGCACACTTGGATGCCTTTAAATCAAACACCTGTCAGTCTCTCTTTGCAGGTCAATTTTTCCTTGGTTGACAAATAGGTAAACACCTTGAATGAATAGGCGTTGGGTTTAATTTGAATCTGTGCAACATATTCTTCTTTGCCAAGACCTTGCTTCAAGGACTGTAGAGAATGTCAATCATGGTGTCTCTGCTTTTATATTGCATTGCACAATTATTTGGAATACAAATTTAGTGCTTGAAGTTGTGGCATAATCACATGAACCCAACAGTGGTAGACAAAATTCACATCATGTTTCAAGTCATTGGACTTAACTATGTAAAACTCTTTTACATGTGAAGTTTTACAATTCTCACATGGAACTGTGCGTCCGACAATCATGCATGAATACAAAGTGCATTGTATTTTGTTATGGGCCGCTGGTGATAAACTTGTCATCGCTGATGTCGTCTTGCAAAAGGTGGTTGGTATATGGCAGTGTTGATGGTTTCCATACTGTTTGTGAGGTTGGTTCTATTGCTGGTGATGCCTGGGAGATGCTGAGGAATGAGGCTCTCTATAATCGACTGACAGTGCTGCTAATTGTCTTTCACTATTTTCATTTGCTCGGCTATTGCTTCCTTGACAGCTTCGGCAATATTCCCTGGTGGTTTTCTATATTAAAGCTAACTTCTGCAGTGACCTAAGCCTGCGTCTTGTCATTTAAATCATATATTCAAAACTTTGTCCATTGAAATCGAGGCCAAGGGCATGGAACCATTAGGTTCAACATTGTGCATATTGAAATATTCTTATTCTGGCATTTCAAATCAAGACTTATTCCTAACTTAACTCCTAACTTACAAAAAATTACCTAAGCCACAGCATTAAGATTGACTACAGTGCTCTATACCACGACCTCCCTGTGATATTGTTGACGTCTGCACGTTACCTATGAACCTCTTACACAGGCAACCTAGGTTCAACTACAACAAACTCCCACAAATTCTTTTTCTTAATGGTATCCTTGTAGTCGGATTTTTTGGTCATATAGAGGTGGGAGTATTTTGCCACCTCCTCTATTAGCGCCTCTATTTGATCATCACTGAGATTCGCCATGATGCATGTACAATTTTACCAAATTCGATTTGGGGGATGTTGACCTTGGACTGCACTCACATGGGCTAAATGAAGACTTCCGATTGGATGAACGTAAAAGAAATCATCAGTGAGAATCGCAAAAGTTAAATTCATTTTTAACTTCAGTAATTCCCGCTGAACTCATCTCGATGTCCGGCTAGTGAGAAAAATCTGGAATCGCCGGCGGGTCTCGCAGACTTGCGCAATAAATCGCTGACCTTCATGATAAGCAGGTGATGTTTAAGGGAGGGTGGGATCAAGTGCTTTTACTTTTGCAGCCTTTTCTTCTATGCTCATTTTTTTCTGTTCCAATGTTATTTGCATTATCTTGGTAGTCTGGTACAAGTCTATAGGGTTCTTACATCTTCTGCACTCTTTTTTAGTATTTTCTGTACAAATCAGTAGTTTCAGACCAAGTGCATCTTTGTGTTTTACCAGGAGCAGTTGGCATAATTTTGGATTTTATCTCGTTTTTGAACTTTGCATGGGAACTTTCACTGACATATTATTTTAAAAAAAATACTTCCCAAACAACACTGCTTTGTAGTTTTTGGAAGCATCCCACTTTCTATGTCATCATGAATATTTACTGCAGTATAAAAAAACAATGGCGGCCATTTGTTTCCAGTTCCAACAGTTGGCTATCAAAGTTTTCAGGAGAAGTACCGTCTCTCAATCCTTGTACTTTTCTTGATTAATTCCCAAAAATATCACACAGCTAGAATGTCTGCTTTGATGTCTTCCGAGACTTTCAGGTTGTCTGGTTTCCCTGGCTAATTTCTTACTATACTTCATTTGCCTTCCTCCGTGCAGTGACGTCAGCGCGAGATTTGACGGTCGCAGCAGAAAACCGCTTAAAACGAGGGCGTTTGTACACGCGCGCACAAAGACGGCATTTCTTGACGCGTGCATAAAGGCTGCGTCAAGGTTGTGACATCACTGTACGGAGGTAGAGAAATGGACTATAATATCCAGCACTTGGTACTAAAGGCAAAAAGTTGGCAACAACAAGCACATGATCATGTCCATTTCTAATGGCTTCATTGGGATCTGATCCTATGGCAAGAGCACCATCAGTTGAATTAATTTCTTTTAGTGCGTGGGCAAAGAAGCCATACTGAGATTCATCTTGATCTGTTTGCAAAAGTGCTGGACCGGGAAGAAAGGTGCCTACCAGAATCTGAATGAATTATTTTTATGTGCTGATAACAATTGCTTGTCAAGCAGCTTTCCTATATTGTAAGTGGTGTCAATCCCCAAGATACTGAATTTTTCTGGGTTGCAACACATTTGTATTAAATTATTTTAAATTTTGAGGATAGAAGTGCCCTTGGACCCTTTCCAGATCCCCCTATTTTGAAATTATGTATGAAAGAGTTATTTACATTTAAATTAGATTACATAGGTTAACTGCAAGTTACATTGTAGGGGTGGGTTGACATGTTGGTGACCTCATGTGACCTTGTTGACCTTGTGTGACATTTGGCCGCCTTCACAAACAACGACTGCAGATGACACTCACGGTCCGAGGACCGCGATGTATTTTTTTTAGTATTTCTAGAAATACTAAGTATCCACTAATCATACTTTTTCCTAGAAGAAGCTACAACTCCTTTGGTGTTGAATAAGGTGTCATATGAAAGGAAACCAAATTTAGAAAATTATCACATTAAATTTTGCAGATGGAGTGTGAATATATGGTATAATAGGTGTTTTTAATTTTCCCAAAATTATTTTTACTTAAAATATATTTTTCTAAAGAATTAGGCCTAAACACTTGATTTAAAAAAAGCCAATGTGAGATTTAGGTATTTTGTTTACACACAATCCCTGGAGTTTCAGCTTAAAGCACCTCCCATTTACACTGGGAAAATTATTTATTGTAAAAACTGCAAAAATATGTGGAGGAAAGTTCAATCCTTACCATAGTCAAGTGTGGACTAAATTGATTTAGGGGTTTTGATTTTACGGTCATTTTTCTGTAAGACCATTTTATCCGATGATCCTACCTTAATTGTTTTGTCCTTGAGAATGTAATATTTATTTAACAAAACTCTTCATTTTTTTCGGACACACACATAGTTATATGTAAAACTTTTACATGGCCCAGTAATATAATTGAATAATAAAATTGATGTATTCTACTTACATGATTCTTGTAGTTTGCACTTAGCTCAAATGCCTGGTCTATGGCAGTAAAATCCATATTAGCGTCTACATGTCGGCAGTTATGATCACTGCCATTTAAGGCTGCACTGTTTTCAGACCATTTTGCAAAGCAATTCCAAGTATTCCAGTTCTTTATGATGTTGAATAAAATCAAATGCTTTACATGAATCCACATAGATTTGTATAGTAATGTGTAGGCCTACGCACCTCATAGTGATGTCTGACAAGCTTGTCTGAGCTAGCTGAGCCTTGATGCTAGTATTCAGTAGTTTTAGCAAAGACAAACTGGCTCATTTTCCTTTAGAATCTTCCAAAGAATATGTTCTTTTAAAATCACAAGAGTTGCCATGTGCCCACAAATCGCACCAAAGAATGTTTCCTTTTCTTTTATTCATCCTTTCAGCAGCACTCCATGCTTCTTGAACAAAGTTCGCAGAAAATCAAGATTAAATTTCAAGTTTGTCCCCTAATGAGACTATTTCTGTATCTGCCATTGTCAACATTTTTGTGTAGTATGTTTTTGTGTCTTGCCTTTGTAGGATTCTCATTGGTAGACATTTCATACATGTTTCATATAGGCCCTACATTCAATGACAAACAAGGAAGCTAGTTGTACATTGAACACCAGTGGATTTAATGTTGAAGCATCAGGCAGTTTTTGTGGGCCGCCAGCTATAGCTGGCCAGACCACTTAGCAATCCGTGGCCTGAATAGAAAGGAAAAGCATTTATGAAATATGAAGACAGGGGCACAGGAATTTATAGTATTTTGAACTGGGAACGGAGTGTGCTATGGGCAGCACTAAGATTCACGTACGGCGTCCCTTGGACAACTGTCATCTTAAGAGTTGTCCCTACTGCTACTACTTCCCAGGTTACTATGTAGTCTGAACACTATTGCTTAAGCTAATAGCACCACATTAATTTAGCTTAATTTCATAACTTTAACTTGAAGAATAACATCCGAGTTTCTGAGTTACTCAGGCATGTCAGTGCTTGACCAGCACTATTACTGATGGTCAGCAGCTTGGGAGAGCTTGTTGAATAGCCATGACCAAACATACTGCTGTGCTTGAACAGCACGGCCAACGAAGTGCAGTACACATCTGGCTCCATTTGGAGACAATCAGAAATCATAATACGATTTCATGCTTAAAGTACAATAGTTGTGTTCATGCATAAGTTGGTTAACCTTACCCTGACGAATCTAGTGGCGGCTTCTCAAGGTTGAAGGTGATACAGGATGATCGGACTTCACTGGCTAGGCATACACTTCAACAAACACAAGGATCCAAGCACAAAATATTCAAGCAAAAATGCAACTGCAAAACAAAAGTTCGCTGCACACACACACTCTTGGTAGAAGTTAACTTTATATTTATATAAACTGATATAAAGTTTTAAAATTTAACTAACTTTGGAATACAACCCTACATCAAGAAAACAATTTAGTAGAGATGGACAAGTACCTGCAATAGGTTAAGTCCAAGTGCATTGATCGGGATGGAATCAAGAGATTTAGTCAAGATTTGGGAGGTGGGAAGATGATGTGGTATTAGGTCGAACAAAAAGGGGGAGGGGTGACCAATTATACAATTAGCAGTTGGAGTGTACTAGCCAATTTAAACCAGGTGAGCTACCTCTTTTCCATAGGCCTACCTTACAGGCCTAAATACACAATTATAAGAATTCTTTTGTAATTACCATATTTCCTTGTTAATACAATAAACAAACAATTGTCTTCTTACTTTAATCCATTGTCATCCCCAATTATCAATTGACCAGGCCATTGGCCAGTGCTGCTGGTCCCTGATTGGAAGGAGAGCTCTTCCAAGTTGGGCTCACTGGAGGATCCTTCAATAGGAAACACAGACTTCTCCTGACCAATTTTTGCTGACACAGCACCAGGTTAGCGCAATTCAGCTTTTGCTAACCCAGTTATTCTATATCTTAGTAATAGTCCTATTCTTTTAGCATGGCATACCAATCTCTAAACTGTCTACCCTCTGCCATTCAAGGGACAAGATTGCCAATTTTGACTACCATCATCTCGATGGCTCCTTTTGATGGAGTAGCACACTTGTTACCAACGCTTGCTCACATCCGACCTAGTTAATACAATGGACCTGTGTTTGGCCGTCCTCATTTTCCCATGGTCTTACTTTTGAAATTCCTCAATTGAAAGTTTCCTCCTTACACATTCGAGGAATCGACTGTGTTTTGTTTCTGTACGGGTTCTTTCCTTCTTCTTTCTGTCAACATGCTAATATCTCAGAACATGGAACATCCCATACTAACCAAAACTTGTCAAAAGGACAAGTGCATGCACAGTAACTTTTGACATGACCCGATTGGTGTCACAGGGTCACGATAGGGTCACAGGATTCAACAACGTTATAACATTGCAAAAAATCTAGAATTACTCAAATCTCAAAACTAATGCTGTCATCTTGTAGTACTTTGATCAACACTACAAAAAAGTCCATTATGACTTTTGTCATATGACCCACATGATTTAGAGGTCAGAGGTCAAAATACATCAAATTACGTACACTTCAAATACCTACTCCTTTTACAAATTCCATATTATATCACGTGACTAATGTATGTGGTGCAGCTTGACTCCCCCACAAAAGTTCCTTAATGAAATTTTGATCAAAGGTCATCTGCGGCACTAAGGTCAATGACCTTTACTGGTGTAAAATTTAAAACAAGGTCAAATTGAAAATCTTTTTATCCCATCCTTAAGTACTTGATGAGAGGTCATAAGTCAATTATGACCCCATTCACATGACCCATGGTTTATGGTCAAAAGTCAAAATACATCAAATTACGTTACACTTCAATCACTACTCCTTTTACAGATTACATAGTACATGATCACGTGACCTCATGTACTGTGGTCAGCTGACATCCCCCACAAAGTTCTTTGAAATTTTTGATCAAAGGTAATTCTGGGGTCACTAAGGTCAAATCCCTTTACTGTGTGTTAAAATTTAAAAACAATGTCAATAGAAAATCTTTTTATCCCTTCCTGTAGTACTTGATGAAGAGGTCAAAAAATTCAATCCTGACCCCCATCACAATGAACCCCTATTTAGGGGTCCAAAGGCAAAATACTTCAAATTACGTTTACACGTTTCAAATCACTACTCCTTTACTGATTACATAGTATGATCACAGTGACTCATGATGTGGTGCAGCTTGACGTCCCCCACAAAAGTATTAATGAAAAGGTTTGATCAAAGGTCATGTAGGGTTCTAAGGCAATGACCTTTACTGTGGGTAAAATTTAAAACAAGTTCAAATAGGAAAATCTTTTTATCCCATCCTGTAGTAATTGATGAAGAGCGGTCAATAAAAGTCAACCATGACCCCATCACCTGACCATGGTTGAGGGGTCAAGGTCAAAATTTTCAAATTACGTTACAATTTCAAATCACTACTTCTTCTAAGATTACATAGTTGATTCGTGACTCATGTAAACCATGTGGTGTAGTTTGTACTGCCTACAAATGCTACTTTTTAATGAAATTTTGAATCAACGGTCATTTGGGGCACAGGAGTCCAGACCTGATTTGCACTAAAATGCTACTTCTACAATTTCCGGTCTCAGCATCTCGACTGTGTGTCAATCTGTAACACAGATCTAGTTAGATTTCAATTAATAGGGTTGCACGACATGGGCTTTTTGAGTAGTCGACTAGTGCCCCCCCAAATAGTCGCGACTACGACTATTGGCGACTAGTCAAAATGTCAAAAATTTTCGCGGCGTTTGAGCGTACTTCATTTGTTCCATAATACATGTAAAACCATGAACTCTTTATACAGTATTCACGGCATGATGAAAGGACGTTGTCGGGGACATTGTACATACTTTTGACGAGTGACAAAACATAAAACACAACTAAATTTTAGGCACGAGTTTTCGCAAATCGTGTTGTTTTGCCGGTGTGCGCACCAAAAATCAGCAAATCCACACTGAAAATTGTGCCGAATCTGCGTAATTACGCACCTAAGGGTCTGGTAACAACCATATCCATGTTACATAAGTGTAAAATAAATCAATCAATCGATCATGTTGATGAAAATGTGGAAAAAATTTGTTGCCTATAATCCATGATACCAGCCGATAAGTTCCTACTCAACCTCTCAAAAACTATATTTAAAAAGACCCCAAATTAATACGGCAAGAGTGTCAATTATATCAGCACAGAGGCAGCTCTCTCTGGGCAATTGTTTAGTGCATTTTGTGTCCTTTCCCGATTGAAGTATTACAATAAAGCAACTACCCCACCCCCATAAATTCAATGGATCAATCCAAACAATTAGTAGGTAAACAAACAGTGTTTTCAATTCAATATTATTTTTTTTTTTTGTTTTAATCGGAGGGGGGTCTGACATTTGCAAGTAACAAGAATAAACACGTTAATTAAGTCCAGATTATTTTTTATAAAAATCAATCATCATACCAAACCTAGATTTGAAATCCAAAAAAACCCCCCCCCCCCCCCCCCCATCATTGTTTGGTTTTTTATTGCTAAAATCGTCATTTTATAGCATGAAAAAAATAGTACCATGCTTGCAATATGGCCGCCTGCATTTAGCTGCAAGCCCACATGGCCGCGATTTGGATACAATATGTAATATCAGACTATAGTTAGAATCTTAACTGGTATTGCAAATTGCGATCAAAAATGACAGGTGAGGGATAAATTTGTGTGGTCATAGGGCGAAAAGTCATAAAAGATCAGTAATAGTTTAAAACTGTTAGTTTACTGTCTAGGGGAATTTCCCAGCTAGCCGCACATTCGCGATCAACTCGGGGCATGCAGGGTTGAACAGTCGGCTTTGGAGCAAGTCATGCGGGGAATTGGACCAGCTAAAATCTTTACTAATCATGGATTTCACCTACCTCATGTGCATTTTAATAAATGATAGGCAGTACAATCCCAAGCGTCGGTATTCAGTGCTTAGAAAACGGACTTTTTCTCCCTCATTTTGCATGTTTCAATGACTTCTCGATATGTAGCATAGGGGCATCCCTGACATAATCCCAAATAGTCGACTATTGCAAAACAAAGTCGTAGTCACGACTATGGCAATTGCGCTAGTCGACTTAGTCGTGCAACCCTATCAGATTCACAGTAACTATTAATCACTTCAAAATATGTTAATTGGAGGACTAAATCATTACAATGGAATTCATATTATACCAACATTTAAAAAAAATCTGGGATGGAAGGTGAAACCAATTCGTCACCGAGCCCCCTCCCAAGACCGCCCCTCCCGTCCGGAGGTGAGGCTGACAACAACGAATTGGGTTTCCCCATCTTCACCCGACATACCTAGCATTTGGGCATTTTCAACAATATTTCATTCTCTTAAATCAGCAAATCAATCTCTTGGTTAATGATTTTAAATTTTGCAGGAATATATAGGGGAAATCCCCAACTATGGTAATAATCAAAACACTCAGAACTCAAATTGGAACAGAAAACATAAAAAGAAGAAAAGAACTAAAAAATCTTAATAAATAATAAAATTAAAACTTTTAAACAAAAATTTATGCCAGAAATAACACTTTATTTGTGCCTGGATTCAAAGGCAATTTTCAAAAACTCATTAGGCACTCTTGTTATAAGTAGAAATATCATCAATTTTAAGTTTAGTTGAAAAACCGATCTCTTGGTTTTGGCTTCCGCTGTCTGTATACCATTGAGTATTATACTCCGCCAGGCTCCACTGCCGAACCATTAAAACTTAAATCTTGAAATGGTTACTTGGCCACCTCTTCATCGGATCCCGAGTTTGCTCTCGGAGCTGGAGCTAGGCTATTTTTTTTTTTTGAGATATGGCACCTTTCTTCGCCTTTGGCACCTCTGTATCCTCTGGCTTTGGCACTACAGTGGATTTCTCTGAGGGGACCTGACTCGGTCCAGATGTCTTAGGGCATCTGTTTCAGTCCTACTTGGCCCTGCTATCTCTGGGGGGTCGATAGCACACGACCTTGGGCTTCCATTCCGCGAAGTCCTTTGCGTAGGCTCGGAAACTCAGCCTTATGGCCTTAGGGGGTGCTGGGGCCACGGACGGGGGGCTCGGGCAATTGGGGGGAAGTGAAGTAGTTTGACTGGGGTGTGGTTGGGGCTATGGGGTGTTTGCAAGTTGGGTACCTCTTTCAGGGTCTTTACCGCTGGTGGGGGAGCCATCACCAACGTCGCGGGGCTGGGCTGATTCCTCAGGCGCGTTTGATGCGCAACATCATTAGCAGGTGGGATACACTTTGGGTGATGACCCTTCTTAGGGGCCCACGTCTTGGCCCTCCTTCTTCTTTGCCCGGTAACAATCTTGTCTTCTATAATATGCAGAAGACCACCTTGAGCGAGGTCTTCTGCGGTAAGAGCTTGGTGGTCGTAATCCCCAGGCTCTTTATCTTCCACCTTGTGGACTGCTCATGTGTCGCCCTCTGGTACCATGTGTGGAACATAGCAGCACAATGCCTGCATTGGTAAAATGTGGATAGTATATAGGCATTGCTACAATTAGTGTAAAATAGAGAAAACACATGGGCATGATTTATTACTACCAAACTGGCCCTAATCATAGAAAGATGTTGACCTGGCCTCAAGTTCATATACAAGGGCAAATGACCAGGGCTCAAGATGTTGACAGATAAGCCATATTATTGTAACAATATATGGCATTGTATGTCGTATAATACGCTCCTCCTCTTGTGATGAGTGTGCTGATAGTAAAAGCATTGATGTAATGCAGGCCTGCTCTCCTTGTTCAGTAGCAATGGCACTTCATTGACATTGACATTTTTTGATATTCACTCATAGCAATAATGGGTACATCAAATACTATCCACCACTAAACCAAAACACCAAAAATAAGAACAAGAGAAAGAAATGTTATTTTAAAGGTAACATCAAAAACTAATCTACAAGTATTAAAAATTAGGCTATAAAAACTGAACAACATGATTATTTGGATTTTGCCTGATATCAAAGGTGGACATTGACTTATTTGTAATGACTTGAAGTATGTCATAATCAGAAGCACACATAAGGTTGAAGATTTGGTTTCATCCATGGTTATAATACAAATGAAAATCACCTCGTTCAGTCAAAGTAAATCCACGTTGAGTGAGTAATGTTTGCATTTCATAACAAAATGAAATTAATCTTCAGTAGCACCAGAGACTACAAAATTCCAAGTTCTAAGTTCAAGTGGGATTTTTGGTGAGCAGTAGCGACCTTTTTCAATTAACAGATGATGAGCACTAATGCGTAATCTACAAAAGTTGCTTTTTGTTGCTTTTTTAGATCATACGTAATTCTCTAAAGCATAATCTTTAGATTGTTGTACGTAAGGAGACTGGTTTTGAGGGGGGTGCCTCATGGTGCGCTCTTACCGCATAATCTTTAGACTACATCAACCAACTTTATCATATAACTAGTGAGCTCCTTTGATGCCCCATTTAGAATCATAACTGGTGAACAAGTCTCTTGTTTCACATTGAGCAATATTGTGAGGACTGCTCGGACCGCGGTATTTTTATTTCATGGAAAATCTGATTGTACTTTCTACTTCTTCAGGCATAGCCTTCACATGCCTGTATAACCAATTGAAACCCTGTACTCGGTAGGCTCCACTGTCCAAGCGTCAAAGCTTCAATCTTTGAGGTTGCCATATTCTACTACCACCTCCTCGGATTCTGAACTGCTTCCAGAGCTGGAGCACTGCTCTTCTTTATCTGCCGATCTATCCGTCCTGGCGTAGCCTTTGGACCTTCTGGCGGCTTGCGCAGAGTGGACCCGACTTGGCCCAGCCATCTGAGTGTCAGATCTCCAGGAACCTTTCCCATAATACTTGTTGGGCACCACATAAGGCTTACAATTAATGAGCCCATGTCTACGGGTCCATGGCTTCACTACTGACCGGGGATTGAGCTCCAGTTTAAGCCAGGGGCCCTCTTTTTCTTCACCTCAGCCCTTTTCGGCTGTCGGTCTTCAAACTGTTCTGCAGTTTAGGTATGGGTCTCTTGCATGTGTTTTATGTTTCCCCAGCAGGCGAGGGGTGGGTCACGTGATAAGCATTAGTCAAGCTCTTACATTAGGGGGAGTCGGCATTCTCATTCTTGCTTCTGAATGTGCTTGCCGTAATGATGGTGTACGTAAGGACTGGTTTTGAGGGGGGGTGCCTCATGGGGGCTCTGCCGCGCCTTAAAAATGTTCCGCCTCGGAAGCGGAAAAGCGAATCTGGCGGATTCTTTGTGCACAGGACCTGGTCCTTGGCCTACTGGTGTTATGTTGCATGTGGTTTTATGTTTTATCTCTCCACAAAGGGGCGAGGGGTCATGTGGTCACTTTTACGACCAAATGGTATTTTATTTCTGAACCATTTAGAACTAACTTTTCTCTTTGTATTGGTCTCAACGTAAATCTAATGCCAGTTAGTTAATTTTCATTGCAAATGAGAAACAAGAGTGCAATGGTCTTGTCCAAAATTGAGAATGTTGATTTTTGAATCATACAGAATGATTTCTCCATCTTCAAGCGCCCCCCCACCCCCCCCCACCCCCCCCACCGAGAAAGAAAACCAATTATTTTGGCAAAATTGGATGTTTTGGGGACAAAAAAAACTTCAGCGATTTTGAGGTTAAAATTGGAAATTTGCCAATTTGGGGGGTTTGCCCTCATCCCCATACAATCAATGCCTAACCAAACATGTCAATGATTTATGGAGAGATTTGGAAATGCTTTCAGAAAAAGCACATCACCTACCTATGAAACAAAAGATGACGGTGCGTGCCTCCCCTCGGGCTTGTTAGTCGTTCTGGCCAGATGTACAAATTATTTCTTCATCAGGGGCCTGTTTGATTCTCAACCCTCCTTCAGTTTAACTCTCAAGGACTGCCTCCTTGTTCTGTTTCATTTACTTATGATTAATTGACTAGCATTCCACTACTGTACTGTACATGTTTCTCTGAAATCTCTGATCATAAAACAATGGAAAATTTGCAGCATTGGGATTAGTTCTGCTCTTAGTCATTCAACGACCAGTTGGTCGGTAGACCCCGGGGGTACGCCATCTGGTCACATACCTGAATTAAACAAATGTCATTCTACTTTGATGCTTGTTTGTTTAAAAACTCTTGAAGCCATGTGGCGTCTTATACAGATCTAAGTAAATCGGTGCTTTGTACTTCTTCGGCATGTGCCCATTCATCTCAAAATAGTCAAACTAATGGGTATTTCATAACATCTCCATATTCTTCATGGTACAGATAAGTTACTTGCTTTGAGGCAAACTGGGGATGTGGACACTCTTTGTAAATTATGTCGATTCGAGTATAGGTCTTAAAAGAATACGCTTAATTTGAAAATATTGTGTAGAAACTGTAATGGCTTTGTTGTTCAATTACTAAATTGCATGGGTTCAGAACACCGATACGCCGAGGAGACGAGAGAAGTTGACTTGTTCTTGTAGTTCACTTTTAAAATGGTCCCCGACAGAGATTTTACAACAGCTTTTAATCTGGCCCCACCCTTCTGGAGGAGTCAGGTGTGGCCATGACATTGCATTTATTATGTCTATGAGGTCTGCCTCTGGGGGAAGGTTCTCAATCGTATTTAGCCGCGACTCTGACCTCCTGAGGGCTCGTTGTACGCTGGCGTGGGCGGCCGCGCTGCGGTATCTTCCTGCTCTGGCTCTGTAGGGGACCACCATAGGGAAGAGGTTTCACTTTTCAATAGTTGGTTTGTCGTTTTGGCGTTTTTCGTGGCGGGGGCCCCAGCGAGTTCCAATGAGCTCCTTTGAAAGTCATGAGGTGCTGAAACGCCTGGCTGCGGAGCTCTGTTTACGCCCCCCGCGTCGCCGGGTCTCTTTTGCTGAGTGCCATACTGGCCACCACTTGTTAATGGTTTCATGTCATTTACTGTGCATGGGTGCAGTAAACACCGATACTCAGATAGACAGAGGGACAGAGAGAGAGTTCTTGTTCTGGATAGTTCAGTTTTAATGGGTCCAATGGACACAGAGATATTACTACAGCTTTTTAATCTGGCCCCACCCTTCTGGAGGAGTCAGGCGTGGGCCATGCATTGCATTTATTATTGTCTATGGAGGTCGCCTTGGGGTAGGTTTCAATCGTTTTTATTCTAGCCGCTTGGACTCCCACTCCTGAGCTCGTGTACGCCTGGCAGTGGGCGTGGGCGGATGCGCTGCGGTATCTTCCTGCTCTGGCTCTGTAGGGGACACCTTAGGGAGCGGTTTCACTTTCAATGTTGGTTGTCGCGTTTCTTCGCGGCGGGGGCAGCGAGTCCAATGGGCTCCTTTGAAAGTCGAGGTGCTGAAACAACTGGATGCGGAGCTCTCTTATGTTTACACCCTACTACGCGTCGCCGGCGTCTCTTTTGCTGAGCTCCATGTTATGGCCACCACTTGTATGGTTTTGTTGTCATTACGATTGCATGGGTTCAGTAACAACGTACTCAGACCGACGGAGAAGTTTTCTTGTTTCTTGTAGTCAGCATTTAATGGTCCCCGACCAGACTGATTTTACAACAGCTTTTAATCTGGCCCCACCCTTCTGGAGGAGTCAGGCGTGGCCATGCATTGCATTTATTATGTCTATGAGGTCTGCCTCTGGGGGAAGGTCATCAATAGTTATTCTAGACGTGACTCTGCCCCCGGAAGGGTCGTGTACGCCTGGCAGTGGGCGTGGGCGGCCGCGGTATCT
>JAMKCH010033842.1:0-15935 GCA_023653785.1 Ophioderma brevispina | reverse complement strand
TTCCTCAATTATTTCGCCAATGAATAAAATAAATAATGGGGATCGATCAGACAGACCTTGGAGTTCATTACTACCAGCAGAGACATTTTAGCTGGAATAATTAATAAACTATAAGCAGTGGTCAATTAACTACTTCCTGTTCTGAAACTTCCTGACTGGCCAAGTGAGTCGGATGAACATATTCTTCAACAAGGTGCAATCGATCGGCCCTTGAAGTTCCCCAAACACTTACTGGTGAATGACAGTACTCCTGGGTAATCGGATTTCTAATTCGAGCCATCTCCTTCTTCCTCATCTTCTCTCTGGCATAGCAAGGAGACTTGAGTTAAGGCTTCATGGTTTTTAGATCTGTAGTGCTACAAGATTTTTTTGGTACCAAAACCTCAAAATCACCAAAAAAATGAGTTAAGACGTCCCTTCTGTTTGTCAACCCTCGATATAAAGAAAAGTATCAGGCTGCACAAAACAAATTTCTTGTCTCCTAATGGACCTAGATTCTGGAACGAAAATACCAAGAGACATTCAAATGTCAACAACATTTCAATAGTTAAGAAAAAAGTTACGACGGCCATTTCCTTAACGAAAGATAATTAAAGTTGGCGACTGCCATTTTGTTGCTATATTTGAGAGTTGTAATGTAAACCATAAACCTTGCGGTTATGCATGAAATCCCCATTATACTCAATCGTATTTAGTTTAACTATAATCATGTTTAATGTATTAAGTTTTACTCTCTATATGTATGCAATACAGTTTAGTATGGTATTATTTTGATGCTAAATGTCAACGTCCCGTCCGTTTGTGGTAATGTAAACGTCTGTGCAACGGATTTTAAAATGTCCTCGGCTGTACGTGTTTTTTTGCAACAGGGGGTGCATCATTTTTAGGCTCTGCCTATCGTTGTCCCCCTTCCTCCATCACTTTTATTTTTTTTAATCCGTGTGATATCTTGTGTGTTTTGATGGAAAATAAATAAACTTGAATTTCGAATTGATTGAATCAATAAGCTCAAACGCAGTACGCGATTTCACATACTATCTCACGTTTCATTACACGTAATTTTCAATAGGCGTATAAATAACGCTGTTCGTAAAACAATCTGTTTACGTTTTTCACATACAGATCTATGTGCGTCGTAACTGCCTCGTATCACATAAGATCTATCTGAACGCATTGAAATATAACGGTGAAATTAGCATCGTAAGTGAAAATACGTCTTGTCTGCGTTTCACATACGACTTGATTTTGTATCTTTATATCAGGAATACCAATACACTTTCAACTCCGCCAGGTTACAACTTAAACTTCAGAATGTTTTCTTTTTTAGCAAAATTAAAAAAGTAAATTGTAATGTTTTACTTCCATCGTACAACATAAAGATAAGACAGTATTGATGTTGGCGACGATATGTAATGTTTGCTTCTTACATCAAAACGCAAGTTTGTTTTCCCACAGTACTTGATGGGGCGTGTGTAAAAGTGCCGGGCTCTCAATCAATGGAGAATACAATACATATATCGGAAAACAACTTAAAGAGAGCTTAGCGTAATGAAACCCAAGGAGTTATATAGACTGGATCGCTATCCTTTTCTTGTGCCCGTGAACATGTCAGGGCGCTGATTATGTTTGGCTTTTGCACCTCAATAGACCAAACCAACTATTGGTCTACAACCAAGCACCCAAGTTACACACAACGTAATTCGTGATGTAAACCACGTCCAATATTTGCATTATAATACGACAAAGCCCAACATGTCAGCGCCCTACATGGTACACTACACATGAAAGCTGTTTATCCAGTCTATATAACATCCTTGGTTAGACCCCATTGGATGAACCCCGTTTAAAAAACCACACAGTAGCAGCGGTCAATACCGACGTTTTGCAAAATACGCATTTCGAGAAAAATGGCTTTGAAGATTTTGCGATTTTCATATTTTGCCCATTCTGTTAATTAAACTATATATTTGAATTAAACCTAGTGGAAATCGCCAAAACACTTAATTTCAATTAATTACTTCCAGTTTATTTAACTATGCGAAAACCTGTGTATAAAATACGCGGTCACTATGTGAAAACGACAAAGAGAAATTATCACGTATAAATAACAAGACGGTCGCGCAATACGTCGTATGTGACACGTTTTTGCGCAAATACGTCACTATATTGTGAGGCGGCGAATACTTCAAAATACAGATACGACGCTATGATCCGCGCAGTATTTTCAACAAATACGTCGTTAATGTGACGCGGATAGTTAACGTTTGTAAATACGTCATATTAATGTATATTTTAGTAATTAAGTCACTGTGATGTTTGTAAAATTTGGTGAATTTGGTAGAGTAGTACAAAACAAACGTATATGCCAAGTTTCTCAAAAAAGTCCAAAATGTCGAATACGTCCCTATGTGACGCGGCCGACTTTATTACGAATAGCCGTTGACCATATATACCAGACTATTGATACAGTGGTGAAGCAAATAAACCGCGCACAATGGAAAACACAATAGATATATGGACCGTACTGCGCGACTTGGACTAGTCTAGTTTGTGATACCGTGTAAAATGAGATATGGTCCGCCGGAGCCATAGTTTTGGACCTTTCGACGACAACGGAGTAAAGCGTGAAACTACTGTGGCGTGAAGAGTCAACTGAATCGATACCCTATTCTTATTTTATTAGCATTCTTTTATACAGGGTAGCCTAATCATTTAAAAATGCTACTCCATACGGACCTGTTATAGTAGATTCATCCCATTGTGTCACCAGAGGAAAAGTTTTTGACAGCGTTGATTAGTTGGAAGAGGAGGCAGAATATGGGGGGTCGCCCGATTCACCTGTTTCATGAACGAACCACGATAAGCTGGCTTTTATGTTTGACATCATTTTACATAACATTGCAAAGACGTTTTGTGTTCCACTCCGAATTGAAAGTCAATAACATTCAAGTCACCTGTTACATTGAATACCATTGAGGCAAATGCGATTAGTCAGAATGTTTTGAGAGTTTGTAGCTATCAATGCGTTTCCCATTGACTTGAATGCCTTTCATTAATCATATAATTGATAGTTCTCTGCATCCGCCTGCATGTTTCAATAGCGTGGAAGTAATTTAATTTCCGCACACTGCCACCCCCCTCATTCAATCCCTACCTTCGAAAAAGTACTAGAGGTGACACGATGGGTGATCTCCTATAACCTCGTGAATTATTACAAATTACCTAGCAACTGAGTTATATAAACACATATCATATTATACTACCAAATCTTTAGAACAATCGTTAGAACAAAATAATAGTATACCATGATCAATCATGGCCGAATTGGCCCTGGCAACTAGGAGCTATATACTCCAGACAAATTATACTATATAAAACGCCCCTTGGTGAGCAAAAGTTAGAAAAAGGTAGTTCAAACTTACGTTATTGTATTTCAATTTAGTTCGGGTTTGGCATACATCCGTGCACATTTACCGTGAAGCCTGAATACTTCTCGAAAGATGTGTGCCAAGGATTTACACAGTGATAATTAATGACGATGCAATTAGACCGAATTGTCTTTACCGACACTGAAACACCCGGGGTGTAACTATCCAAAATGTGTTAAAACAAAGTACTTGCAATAACATTACCCTAGAGATAAATGCAAAACACCGTCTATTTCTACTTTAAAGACCACTAAGAACGGTTGGTTTTATTTTACAACCTGTTGATATTGTAGTAACCAGGCACGGAAACCGTCCCCAAATGAATGCAATTATGGGCGAGTTCGGGATAGAGAAGCATGAATCCCAATCTCGATTAAAAAGCAGCCTCTTTCTGTTAAATCTAGGAAATCGGCGCATATACTAGGATAAAAAATGAAATACAACACAAAGTTCATTACCGTATTTCTTATTCGTTCGTTATATATCGGAGCAAATTTTCATTAGTTCGGAATCGTACGAATGTATTAAGTACCCCAGATCGGATTTCTTTGACGAACGTGGCCTGTGGAAATGAAATGCGATAGATGTCAAACACTATCAATGCCCGCCATTTATCATCTATATCAGCGTATTTGTTGCTAAGATCATTCTCATCACTTAGGTATTGGTCAAGCTACAGTCGTCTACATCAAGAAGTCAGTTTTGCCTCGGTACTCGGATTCCCGTTTAAATCGGTGTGTCCTTGGTGTAAGATATTCATGAGTTAGACTAGAGTGAAGACTCTTCTACGGAATAAAGCTGTACAATCCTTGTAATCCTTTGATCCTCTTATAGAAGATTTCATGCTAGGCTAATTTCATGCAGTCTTACATGAAGGATGAACAGTTTAAATGCACGGCAGACAACGAAGTGAAACACTGATCCAAATGATATTAATTTAAGTGGTATCTTAATGGTGTAAAAGCCAGAGGTAGTGGTAGGATTGAAAGTGACACAGGCACATTTCCATCAAAATACATAATTCCTTAAAATAGCTAAAACGGATAGATTAGGACTTGGGCACTAAACCACTGGAATTAGTTATACACCAAGAAATAGTATAATAGCCACATAGCGACTAGGTTCAATTTGAAGTCATTTAGTTATTTCGAGCTTTTTTCCATTCATTTTCAGTCAAAGATCTTCGTTTTTTTAATAGATTTATACATACCACAATACAAGTATATTGAATAATTTAAGGTATGATAACATAAATAATGATAATATAAATAATGATAACATATATAAGAAGGTCATTGGCCGGATATGTCCAGTCTAAATAGTTTCCCTGAAAATTCACACAACTTTGATGTGTTTTTTTTTGCGTTTCAGTTCTGCAACCTATGCCATTGGAATAAATCCATTCCGAGGTGTTTTAATTACAAAACTACTTTAATTAAACGCAAAGAAAATGTTTTAGGCGTATTGATTTCAGGTGAGTTTTAACATACGTAAGAGGACCGAACGTAGGTAATAAAATAACGTTTCTTATAATAATCCAATTCGTTACAATAATTGTTTCTTCATTATGATTGTCGCTGGAGAATCGGGAAATGAGGGCATTTGAACGTCCTTAGAGTTAGACTAATAGATGACTATCTGTCGCTTAATTACGATCACGTCTCTTTAGCTCTGACGACTGGAGTGCCTGATGAAAGCGAGAATCTCGGGTTCGATTTCTGGTTGAGAAAATTATTTGTTTTTTCGAGCACCTCCATGGAAAAATTACTAATTGCCCACCGGCTCAACTCGAATACACTGCAAAAACTGGGGTGTTAATTTTAACACCATTGAACACCCTCCGGGAATTAATAGGGGACTGCACCCACAGGCGTTACACCATTTCGGTGTTAAATACCACTATGTTAGTGTTATATTAACACAAATGTTGGTGTTATAATGTATAATATGACATTTTCTCTTTGGTATTTCTTTTTATATCCCTTTAATCCCTAAATGGCATTATTTGTCACTTTTAAAAAATCACGGAGCGGATCCCTGCCTTGTGTTTACGGGGAAAGTGCTCCTATAACTACAACACAAATAACCTGAAGTACCTTCCTTTTTTGCGGTGATTGTCAGGTTGGTAGTCAGGGTCGTAAGAGATATATCGAAGTGATAAAATTCCCAAACCAACGTTAGTTTAGTGTGATCATTCCAACACACAATGCAAGAACCCATCATAACGCTCTAGGTTTGTTGTAACCTTACCGCTGATAATCTTCCTGACCTTGAAAGCCAAACGCTTGACAAAATGCAATCCTATAGCGTGAGTTACTCGCATTGTAGACGATCGGATTCAGCGAGGAATTGATCAGGAAAAGAATTCTTGCAATCCAAAGTATTGGTTGTGATGTTGGAAATTTAAAAAATTCAGCAATATTTATTATTGCAAATGGAAAGTGACATATAAAGAAGACGACTCCATTGATGATCAACATTTTGGCTACAGCGTTGCGAGTCCTCACACTCCTACTGTTGTCTTTTTCAAGTGAGTCACCAGTAGTTATCTTTTTAAGCTCACAAATGATACGCGAATACATAACGATGTTTGCGATTGAGGTGATGACAAACTGAATGACATCAATGTAACACATGGCTGATAAACCCCACTCATACGCGTGTTTACAATGTGGAATTCGCACGATACGCACCGAATCATTTGCGGAGAACAAACAAATATATTCAGGGATGAATGGTGCGGACACACCTGAACAAACCATTGATATTATCCACGCTGCTATAACCATGCGAATGGCACGGCTCTTGCTGTTTACAAGTCGATGCCAAAACGTGTGACATATCGCTAGATATCTTTCGAAGCTTACCAGAGTAATTGTCCAAACAGAGGTATAGTAACATAAATAAACAAGGAAACTTGGTACTGAACATCCGAAGGCAGTGTGAAAGGAGAATTGAAGATCATACTCAGACGACACGATGTAGTCACCAATATATTGTAAGAACGCAATTAGTAGAAGCGAGCTGTCAGCAATTGCTAAGTTCACCAAGAAAATATTAGTTATACTTCGCATGACTTTAACGCGATAAACAACGAATATAAACGAACAGTTGGCAAATATACCAAACGCAACTACTAATGGTACATAAACGACGACAAAAGCCCGTGATGATTTAGAATATTTATTATCTACATATTCATCGAGGCTATAATTGCTATCGCATTGATCCATATTTCCAAATAAGGAGCTCTTTCACAGTCGCAAAGTTACAATGACACGTCCTGCAAAGGTAATGTTATTGTGACACTTCCTTATGGAACGTTACTTCATCTGTCCGGACCGGCAATATACTGAATTGGTTACCATCAGAACAAAAACATATAGAGCTCATTTTCTGCAAAGGTTCGGAGAGAATATGTGAGGGCATCATAGTATCACGGCTAAAAGAATTCATCCGTGCATCACTCCATTCCTTTAGCGCCCTCAGAAAACTTTAAGGAACAGAGAACAGAGAGAACACAGCGCCTTAAAACATATACTTAAAATACGAAATTAGTATACAAAATGACATATAACGCATATAAAGGAAAACTAACAAATCCAAATTTAAAGGGACGTAATGGCACGAACAAATATTCAGACATAGTGAAATGGACCCATACTGGAATCACTTCCACAAATGTGAAAACAATTTGATTGTTTACATTTTTAAAGACAAGAGTTTGTGGCAGTTCGAGGCAACCTTGCCACGGAAAATCAAGGTGTTGACATCCCTGCCAGAATTTACAGTGTATCTAGCATATTTTGTGACATAATTCAGATATTGTACTTCAGGCTTGTAGTAAGATTTTGATCTGGCAAGTGAAAGGTGGATTAGCCGGGATTAGCACATATACAATAGCAATTGTCTGTGAGCTAATGAATGAATGCTTTTCAAGTTTTTATAAATGCTGGCAGTAATGTCAGCATCCTTAGCTGAGAAGTGAAGCTTACAAGGAAAATAATATTAGTTACTTTTTCTTTTTTACAAAATGTAAACACCAGAATTGTTTTCAAATTTGTGGAATTGGTTTCAGTAAGGCTCCATTTCATTACGTCTGAATATTTTTTCATGCCATTGTGTCCCTTAAGCAAATTTTAAGCATCGGAAAATAAGTATGTTTTCAAGAGCCGTTTAAAGACACTGGTGGAAGTTGCATCTCTAATGTTAATGGGAAGCTTGTTCCAGAGCCTAGGATCAATAGACCGTATTCAATAGGCAGCCATGTTGGTGGACAAGATAGACGCATTCCAGTACTACAATACACTCACCTGTCAATGATCCCTGTGCAATTGCTAAACATGGATCGATTGACAGGTGAATGTATTGTAGTCCTGGAATGTATGCATCTTGTCCACTAACATGTCTGGTGGCTGGCGTCATATTGAATACGGTCTATGACGTTGAATGATCTGTCACGCAACAACAATATTTTCCATTCAAATTCAATATTCGATAGTACCGATGTATGCAAATAATGTTACCCTAACAATTATGTGTAAATTGTTGACGAGCATTTTTCTGTGTATGTTGACGTTTTTTAAGCGTTGTTTTTACTCTTGGTTTAAAAAAATGCCTAGTGTAATAAATGAGTAATGTAAGATGCAGGCCAGTGCTTTAATTGTGACCTTCGAAATAATCATTCACTAGTTAAAACTTCTTTTGAACTACTCAGAAAACAACTAGACATGCTGTAGGTGTTTTGTTTGTTTGTTCATTATTTTCTACGAATCTCCACTTTTCTGTACGAATCTACAGTACACTATAGATTCGTGCAAACAAGTGTAGATTTGTTAAAAAACCTACAGTTTGACAAATAGACTAAATTATTTTAACAATGGCAAAAAAATTGCATTACATGTGTACAAAAACAACAGAAAACTATCATAAACATGAAGCATTAGAAGCAATCAACATAGTTTTACTCTTCTCCTTTTTTTATATATAACAATGTTCTAGTATTTATTAAAGACAATTTGTTTTTACCCATTCCAATGTGATTAAATCAATTGCCCATTCCGTTGTTGGGTGAGAGATTTCCAACACAATGAATGTACTGCTATATGATGACATGCCATTAAATATTAACAACAAAATGCTCATGATATTAGTTTTTTAGATTTATTAATGTCAAATAGGCAATGAACACGCAATGAGTAAGCCTACAATCGCATTCTAAACAATTATGCACAAACAACAAAAACGTTGCCATGTTTATCTCTATCTGTGCAGTTAGTTAGTTTTCACGATAAATAGCATTTTGATAAATATATAAACTTGTAAATTAAGTGACACTCCTGTTTGACAATCATAATCATATTTCTTTTCACAAGAAAAGAACTTGCTTTCTTAAAATCTGTTCAATTCACGCATTACAACCGAAAATGCACATTTCTACAGGTAAACCCTTTAGAATATGTAGTGTCGGCTTAAAAATTATCTTTGGTAAATATTATGTAAGATTTTGTTCAGATACAGCACTGTATTAATTTAGTAGCATATCACCTTCAGGGTCTGAGGTTATGCACACGATTGAACCACGAAACTACCTGATGTACCGATAATCCCTAACTGTGTAAATACCATTGGAATGGGTGAAAAAAGATAGTTTTAAATAATCTTTCATATCTCTGGTTTGCGTGGGTGAATTACCATGGCGTTTACATTGATTATACAAGGGTATAGGTAATGCGCCCTATAGAAATAAAATACCCAGGTTGAGGTTTTTGAGAAATTGGAGTTTATCTGCTTGCACAACGTTTTGGAGACACAGTGTAATGTGATCTATACTTTAATATTAGTAATACTTTAATATTAAAAGCCCTATGGCGACTAATCAGAAACGAAGCAAAACGACATTCGTTAAAGGAATAATGTAATATCAGAATTACTTAGGTATAATTCAAAAGCAAACATTGCCAAAAAAAAAAAAAAAAAAAAAACTCTCCGAACCATGAGGCGCCGGGCACCCATTGCATACACCTGCACATTTTACGCAATGGGTGGGAGCGAGGAGAAATTCCATAATCCATAATGTTCAGATACAGCACTGTATTAATTTAGTAGCATCACCTTCAGGGTCTGAGGTTATGCACACGATTGAACCACGAAACTACCTGATGTACCGATAATCCCTAACTGTGTAAATACCATTGGAATGGGTGAAAAAAGATAGTTTTAAATAATATTTCATATCTCTGGTTTGCGTGGGTGAATTACCATGGCGTTTACATTGATTATACAAGGGTATAGGTAATGCGCCCTATAGAAATAAAATACCCAGGTTGAGGTTTTTTTGAGAAATTGGAGTTTATCTGCTTGCACAACTTTTTGGAGACACAGTGTAATGTGATCTATACTTTAATATTAGTAATACTTTAATATTAATAGCCCTATGGCGACTAATCAGAAACGAAGCAAAACGACATTCGTTAAAGGAATAATGTAATATCAGAATTACTTAGGTATAATTCAAAAGCAAACATTGCCAGTTTTTTTTTTTTTTTTCAAAACCTGTGTCAAAAGCATGTCAGGTGGGAGGCGAATTAAGAATTGCACGGTTCATACAGTGATTTGTTTTGCACTTGACTTCACACAAGTTACCACTTATTCTACTATTACATAGCACTGCATTGCATTTCTCATTACAAATCTCACTGGGCTCCTTCACGTGAACTCTGCACTGCCCCGGTGGAGATATAATCACACTCTGTTTATGCTTTATTTATACTAGCTGACACCGAATCGTGTCCTTATGATTAGCAAAATAGAGCTCATTAGTTTAGTTCTGGTAACCAGCAGGCAAAAATATCCGATTTAGTTAGTATAACCTCTTCCTCCATCTCATAACTATCACCGCTAGCACAATCGTTACATCACGTTTCATAGTTCCCTAAAGCTAGAGCAAGAGTCAACATCGTATATTACGCTCATCCGCCAAAGACACAGTTCAGTGGGTTGTACTTGTACATATATTGACATGAACTGACAGTGTGTGATCTGGGTATCATATATCATACCCAAAAACCAGGGGGTGTATTTTCTAAATACTTTGGTGAATGAAGGCTACTGAACTGTGCCAAGGGAATTGAGATTTTACTAGCTCATTCGTGAGCTGAGAATTACAAGGTTCTAACTGCGGTTTTAGTTTTTGTACTATAATAATATCTTAAAAATTTACTATTGCTAAGCTTTAAAATGATATATCATTTGTTTAGGTTTGCAAAATGTAAATTTGTTCAAAGGTTTTGTTTTAGATTTTTTGTGACCTTTCAAACGGTCCGTATCTCAAAATGACCAAAATGTCAGTAAGAACATTGTAATTCTCAGGTCAGGTAATGCTTAAGTCAAAGATTCGGAGGGTAAAAACACTCGATCAAAATATTTTCAACACAGTCAAGATAATCAATTTCATTATAGTCTCGACCGGATGTTCGATTCCCGTTGGAGATAAATAATATATCATTCTTGACCATTTCGAGGAAGACTAGTTAATGCTCACCCAGTAAAGGCTGACTCAGAGATTTCCCGGTGAGGGCGCCCTCAATTTTCAAACAAATTGTGTTTTTTGCATGTACATAATGCTTGTCCATATACTAATCACTGTGTGAAATAGCTAAGCTCAAATCGAAGCCCTTCATATAGAAAATCACATCTTTGTTTAAAAATTCCGGATCCGGAAATTTTGTTATACAGAGTAGTCTATGGCAATGTTATATACACATAAACGTTTACTGCATCAAAACGAAAACTCCGATTCATCTCAAACTTTGGAATTGTCCAATCTAGGCGACTATCTTAGTTCTAATTGACTATTTGTAATTAATATATTTTAAAAATTATATTCAGAAATCTCTGAGTCAGACTTTAAGCTCGAATACTGAATGGCTTCTTGTAATAATTCAATTCGTTACAATTATTTCTCCATAATGGTTGTCGTTGGAGAATCGGGAAATGAGGGATTTGCATGTCTTTAGACAAATAGATGACTATTTATCACTTAATTACCATCATGTTTTGATAGCTTTGACGGCACCTGATGTAAGCGAGAATCCCGGGTTCGCTTTCCGGGCGAGGTAATGCATTTTCCATTTCACGACCATCTCGATGGAAAAATTAGTAATTGCTCATCCAGTCACCTCGAGTACTAATAGATTCTTAATCATATTTACTTCGTTAGGATTATATTGTTTCTCCGTCATGCTTGCAGCGAGGGATGTGAGGGAATTTGAACCTCTATACACCTATGGATGAATATCTAGCGCTCAATTATAATCACGCGTCTCGTAGCTTAGGCGGTTCGAGGGTCTGATATGTAAGCGGAAGGCCCGGATTCGATTCGTTCACGGTCGAGATAAAGTTGTTACCTCGTTAAGATATCAGATCTAAACTCTGAACGCCAACAATACGTAAACAGTGACAAGAGAGTTTTAACTAACCACCGAAAAATAATAAAAAAAAAAACATTCTATACTCATCGGAGGCCTCATATTTATGACTCCCATCGTCTCGTGATGATATCATTTATATCCCTTATACGTCCCTTAACTACATTATTTTAATTCCACTGTTGAGAAAAAATAAAAAAAAAAGATCAAACCCCTTCCTTGTTTTAGGGAGAAATTGCATGGCCCTAGATCCAACAAGAAAAATAACCCTACCTCCCCCTTTTGCGGTATCAGATTTTACTCTAGAGACGTTCGGAATACAGACCTTTGGAGAATTTTGTTAGCTACCAAAGATTGTAAATCTTTAAAGATCATTGACAACGGTTTGTGCAAAAGGATGTATATACTTGGAAAAGTTACAGATTTGAAAGAATGCTCGAGAAGAAATTGCGATGTGACAATGTTACTCTCCCCGAAACGAACACCATGGCGTATCAATCGTACGTTTCGATATTTGGACAAAAATTCAGGCGATATTGAAATCTCATTTTCTCTTGGATAAAGATGGGAAACAAGGTTTATTCTAAATACCTCTTTCATTTGGTGTTTCTTTTCATGTTTTTGTATATCGAAGTAATCTTAAAAATTCCAAAACCAACGGCCAACGCTAGTTTAGTGTCATCAACACACGATGTAAGAGCGGATCATACCACTCTGGGTTTGTTGTAACCTTGTCGCTGATAATTTTCCTGTCGTCGAAAGCTAGACGCTTGACGAAATGCAATCCTATAGCGCGAGTTGCTCACATTGTAGACGATCGGATTCAGCGAGGAATTGATCAGGAACAGAATTCTTGCAATCCATAGCACTGGTAATGATGTTGAAAATTTAAAAATTTCAGCAATATTTATTATTGCAAATGGCAAAAGACAGATAAAGAAGACGACTCCATTGATGATCAACATTTTTGCCACTGTGTTGCGAGTCCTCACACTTCTATTGTTGTCCTTTTTAAGTGGGTCACCAGTAGTTATCTTCTTAAGTTCACAAATGATACGCGAATACATAACGATATTTGCGATTGAAGTGAAGACAAACTGAATGACATCAATATAATTCATGGCTGATAAACCCCACTCATACGCGTGTTTACAACGCGGAATTCGCACGATACGCACCGACTCATTTGCAGAGAACAAGCAGATATATTCAGGGATGAATGGTGCGGACACGCCTGCAAAGACCATTGATATTATCCATGCTGCCATAACCATGCGAATGGCACGGCTCTTGCTATTCACAATTCGATGCCAAAAAGTGTGGCATATCGCTAGATATCGTTCGAAGCTCACCAGAGTAACTGTCCAAACAGAGGTATAATAACAAAGATAAACAAGGAAACTTGGTACTGAACATCCGAAGGCAGTCTGAAAGGAGAATTGAAGATCATACTCAGACGACACGACGTAGTCACCAATATATTGTACGAAAGCAGCCAGTAAAAGCGAGCAGTCAGCAATTGCTAAGTTCACCAAGAAAATATTAGTTATATTTCGCATGACTTTAACGCGATAGACAACAAATATAAATGAACAGTTGACAAATATACCAAACGCAACTACTAATGGAACATAAACGACGACAAAAGCCCGTGATGATTTAGAGTATTTATAATCCACATATTCATCGAGGCTATAATTGCTATCGCATTGATCCATGTTTCTAAAACAAGAAGCTTTCTCTTTCCGCAAATTACATGTGCATAGAAGTTCAGGTGAAAATTAGAATGACATAATCCTGCAAAGGTAATATGTTATTGTGACACTTTCTCATGGCATTGTTGCCTCCTCAGTCCGCACCAGCAATACTCTGAATTAGTTAACATCAGAACAAAACCATATAAAGCTCTTTCTCTAGCTGCTAAGGTTCGGTAAGAATATGTGAGGGCGCCGTAGTATCACGGCTAATAAAATCATTCGTGCGTCGCTCCATTTACTAGCGCCATAAGAAAACTTTATGGAACCTATCCAGCGAGGATATTGGTACAACGGTTTTACACAAAATTATTACGTGTACTCGAAAAACGTGGCTATTTGAATCATTTGTGGCGCTCCTGTGTGTGCATTCCTTCTGGGGTGCAATCGGCAAGCTATCGATCGGCAGCCCTTTTTTAGGGAACATGGCAATCAAAACAAAATATTGTTCGCACTCCTGGATTCTGGGGAATGACATCTGTTTGAAAAACACAACTTTGACATTCAATGCGCCATGTGTGGTGAAGAACCGCCGATACAATTTGAAATCATTTTGTGATTAGGATTTTTTCTGCATGTTGCAATACTTTTGTCCAGTGTGTGTATTTTACCAAAATGATGAGCTGGTAGCCACAAGGGTGGCACTCAACATAATGGTAAATACAATATGATTGCACTGAACATTTAATTGTCTAAATTTCTTAAAGAACAACTACTACTAGATCAAATAGCTGCATTAACATAATTATCAATAAACTGACAATGATAACACATTAATTTATTGGTGATAAAATACATTTCAAGACGATATAAAATAAAACTCTACGTCATCCACAAACGCCATATCAGTTACGTAAAATTATATAATTTGCGTTGGGTTGCAACTTGCTTGTTACATTCTCAACTGCTAAACTTTATGACAGTAAAATATATGTTTTCAATGCAAAACTCATAGCATTATCAGTATATTCATTTTGTCATTAAATTTTGGGTGAAGATAACTGTGTGCCGTCACAACACGATGATGATTGATTAGTTCTAATCCAATGCTGTCTAATTTGACTACTTTTATCTTATAAGTGTGTTAAAATGCATGTTTATTAGCTGTTATTATGGAAACATATTTGTTGCAGCACCTGTCATTTATAAAAAAGAAAATGGTGGTTGGACTTAAGTTCACATTGCTGGTTCTGCATGCAGAAAGTACAGTACCGTATTACTATTTACAATTATAGGTACAATTTGGTAAAATGGGTACTACACGTGTCTTGATTTCTGGGGTCATATCTTAAAAATATTATGTCTACTTTTATGAAGTTTTAAGTGATATTAGCTAACAGTCCAATCTTACATTATAATAAAGTACAAGTAGTGTTGGTCTTTTGTTAAAAAATTATGGCGCCTGGCGCCAAGTCTTGGTTTTTTGGCGACACACATGTACATGTCCCCGTCATCACAAAAGTAGCATTTTGCGTGCATGGCTACATTCTTCCAAATCAATACAGGATTGCAAATAGTAATCAGTGCAGTAGAACCTTACATTAAAGGCTGCTTGAAGTATTTTGTGTTAGCAGATAGTCTTATCATTGAATATAATGCAATATGGCAGCTATTAAACAATACAACTTGTTATGGTTTTCTAGTTTATGTCTACAAATTTCCAGTAGTTTATTCCCCTCTTATTCTTTTTAAGTAGTTCTTAGTCAATTTAATGTTTTTATTAGCTGTGAATATGACTGAATATAAGTGCACTTGTATGCAAATCTTTATTAGGATGGTCCAGAAACAATCGGTGGATTTATGTTTACTTAACTATCTGCTAATTCCCATTCAAATCCCTACACGTCCGTTAGAATTCCACCCGGACTCCGCCTTCTATTTTCTAATTTGGCATTACAACATCAATGCGCAATATAATTGGCTGATACTAACAAGACCTCTCGAGATCCATCTAACCACTCTATTTGGAAGAAACATTTCATTCGTTTATATGAAAACGTTGATACAAAATACAACATCTAGTTCAGCGATAGAACCATAGACCATTGCATATAATGTTTTGATGGTTTCTAGGCAACATTGACCTCCTGATTCCAAATCTCGATGATACATCTTTTGCATCCTTGAGCATTTTGAGATATGAAAGGGTGTAATCAACAGAGTTATGGTTTGCTTTGTAGCTCTTAATCTAGGATAAGTACTTTTAGCACATCGGGTTTGGGTAAAAATTATAATGCACAGATTTATCTAAAATGGTCTCAGGTTTTTCATGCTTATAGACATTATAGTGTGGGTTGGTATGTCAATGAAACAGTTCCCGTAGG